>CAUYRH010128805.1:0-21740 GCA_963574655.1 Perodicticus potto
GAATACTATGCAGCCTTAAAGAAAGTTGGAGACTTTACCTCTTTCATGTTTACATGGATGGAGCTGGAACATATTCTTCTTAGCAAAGTATCTCAAGAATGGAAGAAAAAGTATCCAATGTACTCAGCCCTACTATGAAGCCAATTTATTGGTTTCATATGAAGGCTATAGCCCAACTATAGCACAAGAATATGGGGAAATGGGCAATGGAGGGGAGGCGAGGGGGGAGGTTGGTTTGGAGGGAGGGTAATTGGTGGGGCCACACCTATGGTGCATCTTAGAAGAGTACAGACAAAACTTACTAAATGCAGAATAGAAATGTCTTCATACAATAACTAAGAAAATGCCAGGAAGGCTATTTTAAACAGTTTGATGAAAACATTTCAGATTGTATATGAAACCAGCACAATGTACCCCTTGATTGCACTAATGTACACAGCTATGATTTAATTGAATAAAAAAATTCTATTCTTTTAAATTTGCTGAGGTTAAACTTGTGACCTAAGATGTGATCAATTTTGGAAGATGTTCCATGGGCTGATGAGAAGAATGTATATTCAGTTTTGTTAGGATGAAATGTTCTGTAGATGTCTGTTAAATCCAAATGTTGAATGGTTAATTTTAAGTCTAAAATTTCTTTGCTTAGATTCTTATTGGAGGATCTATACAACACTGCCAAAGGGGTGTTAAAATCTCCGACTATTACAGTGCTGGAGGAAATCAAGTTGCTCATGTCTGCTAGAGTCTCTCTTATAAATTGAGGTGCATTCTGGTGGGTGTATAAATGTTAATAATTGAAATCTCATCATGTTGAGTGTTACCCTTAACAAATAAGAAGTGACCATCCTTATCTTTCCTTACTTTGGTGGTTTAAAGCCTATTGTATCTGCAAATAAAATTGCAACACCTGCTTTTTTCTGATTTCCATTTGCCTGGAATACAGATGACCATCCCTTCACCCTGAGTCTATATTTATCTTTTAAGGTAATATGAGATTCTTGTATTCAGCAGATATCTGGCCAGAGTTTTTGTATCCAGTCAGCCAACCTGTGCCTCTTTAGAGGACAATTTAACCCATTCACATTAATTGAGAATATTGATAAGCCTTGTTGGATTTGGGGGTATCAAAGTTTTTGAAGTTTTTTAATCCTTTTGCCACTATAGAAGTTGGAATTTGATCAAAAGTTTCTGTGCGTAAGAGGCAGGTTCTTAATTAAAGGAGATTAAAGTCTTGACCAAAAAAAAAAAAAAAGTTTCTGTGTGAGTTTACTTTGGTGGTAGAGGATTATGGAGGAAAGGTCTGAGAATATCCTGGAGAGCTGGTTTACTTATGGCAAATTTCTTCAACATGTGAATGTCATAAAAGTATTTAATGTCTCCATCATAAATGAAACTCATTGTTGCTCAATACAGGATGCTGGGTTGAAAGTTATTTAGTTTTAGGAAGTTAAAGTTCGATGACCACCCTCTTCTAGCTTGCAGAGTTTCAGCAGAGAGATCTGCAATCATTCTAACACTCTTCCCCTTGTAGGTTATGATTTTCTTATGTCTGGCTGCTTGCAAAATTTTCTCCTTCATATTAACTTTGGGAAAGTTAATAATAATGTGTATGGGAGATGCTTTATTTGGGTTGAGTCCTGCTGGGGTTCTGAAACTGTCTGCTATCTGAATTTCAAAATCTCTTACCATGTTTGGGAAGCTCTCCATGATTATCTCTTGGAGTAGAGCATCTAGGCCTTTCGAAACAACCTCGTTGCCTTCATGAATTTCTATAAGGTGAATTATTAGTTTTCTTCAGGTTGTCCCAGAGTTCTCTGAGAGAATGATCCATTTTTCTCTCCACTTCTCTTCCTCTTTGAGCATTTGTGAGCATTCAAAGCTTTGTCTTCAGTGTTGGAAATCCTTTCTTCTGTCTGTCCCATTCTGTTACTGAGGGATTCTACTGTATTTCTCAGATCTCTGAGGGCTGCAAGTTCTTGCCTCACTGTGTCAAAATCTTTGGTAATTTTGTCTTTGAGTTTATTGAATTCTTGAGACAACTTTTGTTTTTTTGTTTTTTTTGTTTTTTTTTTTTTTGCAGTTTTTGGCTGGGACCGGGTTTGAACCCAGCACCTCTGGTATATGGGGCTGGCACCCTACTCCTTGATCCACAGGTGCCGCCTGTTCTTGAGACAACTTTTGAAATGCTCCTTGAATTTGTGATTCCAACTTTACCTCCATTCTGTTAATCTTATTTGTAATCCAAATTCTGAATTCGATTTCTGATATCTCATCCATTTGCTTATGAGTGGGATCTTCTAGTGTGTCCACCTTGTCATTCCTTGGGGGAGTTGATCTACTCTGATTATTCATGTTGCCAGAGTTTTTCTGCTGATTCTGCCCCATGATTATTTTTCACCATTTGGGCAGATGAGCAGATAAGGTAAAATTGGATTTGGGGCTCCTGGAGTAGTGATTAACCAGCCCTATGCCCAAGACCTGGGACTGGTGACTGCAGGTTTTCCCTACTGCTTTGCAAAGGACCCATACAGTACTACGGCCTGAGACACGTGGGACCTGCTTGGTGTGGAGGGGCTAAGTGACTGTCTTGTTTTCAGCTATTCTCTGTCCAATTCTAGTGAATCAGTAACTTTGGTTTGAAGTCTCAGCTGTGGAGAAACACAAGCAGCTAAGACACCCTGCCCCCCACAGGCAACAACTGGAAAAGGAAAATCAACCCTTCCCACAACAACACAACCAGGATACCACTTTGGATTGCTATCAGGTGACTAGCCCAGATCAAGAGTTCCAAATCAATTGTCCCAGTCAGCTCCCAGTCTCATGTGGGAGAGTTCAAAAGGTCTCCAGCAACTAGATAGCAGGGGTTTGCTGGCAGCTTAAGTATGATTTGCTCTGGTGCTCTGTGGAGTCAGAAGGGCCCACCCAACAAATGAATTAGTCCAGGAAGGTTGATGTCTCCTTCCCCACCTTGAACGTCTGTCATGCCCAGTCACTGGTAACTCTGCAGGGCTGTGACCCAATTCCCTCCAATGAGAAGATGCACCAGGGGGTTGCACCTGCCTGAGTCACTGAAAGATGTATGTCTCCTCAGCCTGGCCACCGCACTCTGCCACCAGCCAGCAGGGGGAGCTGAAGCCTGACAACCTTGAGTGCTCAATCGAGGCTAGGGAGTTTCACTCAGTTCCAGCCCTGCCCCCATTGATGTTGCTGCCACATATATTCTCACAGAATTTGCTTTTCTGTCCCAGCTATACTATTTGAGTTCACAGTAACTGCGACTCAGCCCTTCCCTGTGCCACTGCTGCTGTGCCAGTTCTCATGGAGCTGATATCTCTGTCTCCGCTGCACTCTGTGTTGGGGTGGGAGTGGTTAGAGCTCACAAACAACTCTCAGTTCCGTCCCTTCCCTGGGCTGATGCTGCTGCTATGCCTGGTTTTGTCTCAGCTGTGCTCTCCTGGGGGCCGGTTGCATCATGGCAGAAAAGCAGCAATTCTGACTCAGCTTCGCCCTGGGTGTATGCCGCCTCTGCGTGCGCAGATTCTCTTCTCTGTCCCCGCCCGGGCAGGTACTGCATCAGGCATACCCTTTGCTCATGGGGCCTGCGTTTCCTTCCCAGATCTGTTCCACCCATGGCCACCACTGGAGCAGAGGCCTGGCTCCCTCTGCTTGCTAAGAGAGGCAGGAAGTTTTTCTCTAAAACATCACCAGGAGTGTGAGCCCTATTGTTCCCTCTGTTGCCACTGCTGTGCTGCTCCATGGAGCACCATCTATCCCTCTCCTCTATGGCTCCCTCACTCCATAGGCCCTTCTCCACACCTGTGCTGCTGATTCAGCACAGACCTGTAATAGCCCATGCCCTGTCGAGGCACTTCTCGAGAAAATGCCCAAGAATCTTGACTCCATGGGGGACAGGCTTCCTGACCATGGGGTGAGAGTGGGAAGCGGGGGAGTGCTGGGAGTTCAGAATTGTGAGTAGCATATATATTCAGTTTTATGCCTGGTGGGAGAGTGCTATGGCACACTAGTGGGTCCTCTCTGGGGAAGGAGTTCCAGTTTTTAGAGGGTCTCTCCCGTGGGATAAAATAGGAGGAGATCCAAACTCCATTCATTTGTTTCTAGAAAGTATACTGCAAGCCATTGGAGGGGGAACTCCTGTCCACGTGGCAGGGTTTTGTACCTATTGTTTGCTTCCTTGAAGCTCACCTCAGCAGGGGTGATGTGCACTCTTCAATATTCTCTCTTGGCTCAGCTCCAAACCATCAGCTTACTTGTTAGACTTCTGTCCTTTAACTCTCCTTCTGGATGGCAGCATCTGTGTAAAGCTGGCTCCAGTCAGCCATCTTGCCTCCTTCATTGCTCTGTTGCTTGTGAGGGACGCTGTCACCCAGCCGAGAGTGAAGCCCAGGGTGACAGCCCCAGAGCATGGTGCAGGCGGGAGGCAGGTGGCATGGTGCCAGCCACAGCTCAATGTGGGCAGTGGCTGGGGCTAGAGCAAGGGCGGCCCTTTTTCAAAAATTTTAAGGACCCTTCATACTGTTTTGCATAATGGTTGTACTAATTTATATTCCCTTAGCAAATGTATGGTTTGCAAATATTTTCTCCCATGCTATATATTGTTTCTTCACTCTTTTGATTGTTTCTTTTGGTATGCAAAATATTTTTAGTATGATACAATCTCACTTGTCCATTTTTTCTTTTGTTGTCTATGCTTTTGGTGTCATATCCAAAAAATAACTACCCAATCCAATGCCATGGAGCTTTTCCTCTATGTTTCCTTATAGTAATTTTATAGTTTCAGGTCTTATATGTAACTCTTTAATTCATTTTGAGTTGATTTTTGTATATGGTATGAAATAAGGGTCTAATTTCATTCTTCTGCATGTGGATATCCAGTTTTTTCAACACTATTTATTGAGAAGACTATCCCTTCCCCATTGTGTATTCTTAGTACCTTTGTCCAAAATCAATTAAATGTAAATGTGTGAATTTACTTTGGGAGTCTGTTTTGTTCCATTAGTCTATGTGTCTCTTTTTATGCCAGTACTATGCTGTTTTGATTATTATAGCTTTGTAGCATATTTTGAAAGGAGGTAGTGTGGTGCATACAGAGTTTTCCTTTTCCTCAAGATTTCTTTGGCTATTTGGGATCTTTTATGGTTCTATACAAATTTTTGGATTTTTTAAATATTTATGTGAGAACTGTCATTGGAATTTTGATTGAGATTGTGTTGAATCTGTAGATTGTGGTGGGCAGTGCTGCCATTTTAACAATGTTAATTCTTCTAATCCATTAACAAAATATTATTTTTCAACTTATTTATCTTCTTCAATTTCTTTCATTCATTTTACATAGTTTTCAGTGTATAGATCTTTCACATCCTCAGTTAAATTTATTCCTAGGCATAATTTTTAGAGCTACTGTCTGGGCCCTGGGTCAACTACAGCCTGGGTTCATTAGGGTTGGCCTAGAGTCTGGATGTGTGGGTGCTGTTCTAGAGGTGAGGTCTGTGAAGGCTGGACTGTAGCCTGGGTCCATCCCCAGGGGAAGTCCTGGGTCAATGAGTACCAGCTTGGCACTGAGTTCTATTGGAACAAGCCTGGACCCTGGGTCTGCTGGAGCATAGAGTTGCAGTGGTTAACCTGGAACTTGTGTCCACAGGAGCTGATCTGGATTCTGGCTCATTGGGGGCCAGCCTGGTGCCTAGGAATGCGGGGGCTATCCTGGAGTTGGGGCCAGACTAGAAGTGGAGTACTCATAGACTGGCCCTGTGCTATGTATGAGTGGCTTGCAGCTGCCTAGTTCAGCTACAGGGCCAATCTGGAGATTGAGTCTGTGAGGCCTAATTGGTGCCATGGGGGGCCTGCTTGATGCTGTATTTTACTAGAGTGGCCCAGTATTAGGGTCTGAGGCACAGCCCAGTGCTCCCTTCCCCCACATGGAGGGTTATCTTTCTCTGTGTGTTACTGCCTGGGATTGGGAAAGGGATGACACAGGTAATATGAAACTGTCCTTCCTACCCCCTTCAACTCATCTTTTCTTATTTATGGGCTACACTCAGGTGCTCTAATCACTCATCTGGTTTTCTTAGCACTTGTGAAAATATTTTCATGTCTGGATAGTTGTGCAAATTGATGATTTTCATCAGGGGATGTGTGCTGGAGAGGCCTATTCTACCATCTTGCTGATGTTGCTCCATCTAAATTTTAATTTTTATGATAAAGCCTTTATTTTTCCTTCAACTTTATTTATTTTCTTGTTTTGTTTTGAGACAGAGTCTCACTCTATTCTCCCAGGATAGAGTGCAGTGGCTTCATAACTCACAGCAACCTCAAACTCTTGGGTTCAGGTGATCCTCTTGCCTCAGTCTCCCAAATAGCTGGAACTACAGGCACCCGCCACAATGCCAGGCTATTTTCTGTCTTTTTTTTTTTTTTTAAGAGACAGGGTCTCACTCTTGCTCAAGCTGGTCTTAAACTTGTGAGCTCAAGCAATCTACCTGCCTTGGCATCTCAGAGTGCTAGAATTACAGGTGTGAGCCACCATGCCTGGCCCACTCTCCTTCAATTTTAAAAGACAATTTCACAGAGCACAGAATTATTGGCTGGTGTTTTTTTTTTTTTCTCCTTCAAAACTATTTCACTCCACTCTCTTTTGTGTGCATCCTTTATGAGAAGACAGATGAAATTCTTATCTTCGTTCTTATATAGGTAAATTGGGTATTTCTTACTCCTCTGGCTCCTTGTAAGTTTTGTTTCTTTATCTTTGATTTTTCTTAAGTGTGAATAACATATGCTTAGGTCAATATATTTTTTATATTTATCTTTTTTAGTGTTCTCTCACATTCCTAGATTTGTGGTTTGGTGTCTGTCATTAATTTGGAGAAATTCTCAGAATTTATTGTTTCAAATATTTCCTCTGTACCTTCCTATCTCTATTCTCCTTCTGGTATTCCCATCACATGTATTTTCCTCCTTTTATAGCTGTCCCACATTTCTTGTATATTCAAAGTAAAAAAATGTTTCTTTTGTTCTTCAGTTTTAAAAGTTTCTGTTGTCACGTCTTCAAGCTCAGAGATTCATTCCTCAGCTATATCCAGTTTACTAATGAGCTCACCATAAGCATTCTTCATTTCTATTACAGTGTTTTTGATCTCTAATGTTTCCTTTTTATTATCTCATAGAATTTCTATTTATGCTTAAATTATCCACCTCTTCTTGCATACTGTCCTTTTGCCATTGAGGAAATTAATCATATATTTTTGAAGTTTATCATCTGATAATTCCAGCACCCTGCCATATCTGGCACTGCTTCTCATATTTGTTGAGTCTCTATGTTCTTTACTTTTTAGTATGCCATGAAGATTTTGTCAGAAAGTGGATATGATGGTCTGGTTACATGGAGCTACAATAAACAGGCCTATAGTAATGTAGTGGTAAGTCCTGTGATAAAGTCACCAGATTTTTGGTGAGCCTGTGTTCCTGGACTGTGGATTTTACAAGTGCTTCTTGGTTTTTTCCTCTGTAGGTGGGTCATGATGGCTAGCAGGGGATGGAATTGTTCCTTGTCAGGTTAGGCTCTGAAAAATGCCCTGAAACTTAGACTCTGGTGAAATAGTTTCTCTGGAGGGCACGTCTTGCTAAAAAGAAAAGAATGTTCTGCAGATTGCAGAATGGTTGCTTTCTTCCTCCCTTAGCTGGAACTCTGCGGAGATTTTTCTGATATTAACTTTAAGAACCTGGTAGAACTCCTGGAGCTAAAATTCATAAAAGTTTGGGAAGCCCCTAAGACTGGTCCCCCCTGGAGTAACAGTAATTAATTAATTACAGTTCAGGCTTTTCTACCCTGACAATGATTCCTGCAGAGGCTTCTATTAGTATGTTTTTTTCTCCAATAAGTTGGGACTCTGTGTATATCTCTCTCCAATTTGAGGGGCAATGTTTTTCCCTAAGATCTTACTTCTCTGACAGAAATTAAAAGAGTTGTTGAATTTTCACTTTGTTTTTTTACTTGTTCGGATTGGGTGGTGATTTCTAAGCTCCTTACATCTGAGCCCCACACTGAGTCAGGAGGTATCCTGACTTTTAGGAAAGCTAGAGAGAGGGTGTGTGGTGCTCACTGAGAGTATTAAGAAAGTAGGTCTAGTGGGCTCAGCTATTACCTGGTCTAGGCCTGCCCCAGTACTGGCAGAATTTATTGCAGAACTTCATAACACAGAACCAGAAGTTCTGTGTTCATTGAAAAGACAAAATCTTAAAAGGAAAAATATTCTTAGCTGCAACCATAGTGTTCTCTAGATAAAGCTTCTTATTGATGCTGGTGAGAGTTAGGATTAGTCTTCGGACATGAGTTGCAAATTTGCAGTGATGACCTGTAAGCCCCAAGTTTGTCTGTAGGTTCTTGATCACTTAGGGGTCTCCCACTGAAGGATTACAGGCAATTTTTCCAGTGTGAACTAAACTTGTGTTTTCCAAAAGTCAAAGGCATTAGGACTATTTTGAAAAAATTAATTAGACTCTCATCCCCAGAATTTCTGACTTAGGAGGTCTCTTTTAGGCCTGAGTATTTGTTGGCTTGTTTCTATATTTTCTTTTGTTTGTGTTTTGATTCTCAGTCATTCTGATACTCAGCAAGGTTTAGAAAATACTAATTTAGTTCTCTTAATCAAAATTCTGAGGTTCAAATTCCAAGCAGTCAATATGCATTTCTTTAGTGTGACCTGCAGGTGGTGCTGCTGTAGTATTCCAATGTAACTCAGACCAAGGAAGCCAAGTTTAGGAAGGAAATAAATATAAATTCAGGACCCTAGATTCAACCAGAATAAAAGATTTCATTCTTAGGTGACAGAAAAGCAAAGGTTAATCTATATCTAAAAAGAATCATTTTCTTCTTATATTACCCCCAAGGGATCTGAAATGCCATTTTCTACTCTTCTAACTTGCATGAGGCTATGATGTAGATACCTAGCAGGTCCAAGTTCATAAAAACTTGGTCTCCTCTCAAAATACAATTGCCTTTAACCACTGAAGCATACAATCATAGGAAATGTTCCTACTTTCCTTTTAGAAAAAGAACCAGTGTCTTTTATAAAAACAACCAAGTAGAGGAATTTTAAAATTTGATGTTTCTAATAGATGGTGTCCTGGAGCCTGGGCTCATGAATCAACATGAGCAAATTCCCTTGTCAAAGGTAGGAGTCATGTCTCTAAGACCCAAGAATCAGTACGAGGTCTGATACAGGATTAGAATTTCCATCTCACTTCTCAAGTAGATGACAACTTACTTAGTGAAGAGGATAATTTGCTCACGAGTCTGGCCCAAAGATAATATGGGCAGCATTTATCATAGGTAAGTTCAGGGTCTCAAGTGCTCCATGAGATGAAAGTTTCTAGGCCTCAGGGTAGCTATGTTTAAGGTCAAGCAGGCATATGGCCAGAGAATGGTGATTTGAATCACTGACTTTGGAGCTTGAAAGTGCCATCAGAAGGAAATGCCCTTCAATAAAGCAGAGTTTCCCAAACTGTGTGTTGCAATACAGATATTAAGTGCCTGGAAGAACCTGATGCAACTGGAATCTGGACCAATTCCCTCTGCCCATGAGTAGTTTTCTCTGTTTTTCCTACTCTGCTATACAAATGTTATCATTTTCTATGTGTGCTACAATGAGGGAAAGGTTAGGAATTTCCACAATAAATTCTGCCTGGACTGGGTCAGGCCTGGACCAGCTAACAGCTGGGCACATTAGCCTCAATTCCTTAATACCCCCCAAAAGCCACCAATATATTTTGTTTGGGGTACCACTACCCTCTCTCCAGTTTCTCTGATAGTCAAGATACCTCCTAACTCAGTGTGGGGCTCAGATAAAAGGAAAGTTATAGCTGAACCTACCTCATTTTCCTGTTACTAGCAGCTATAATGCTGCCCCATTATATATTCAGGCCAGGCAATAGAGTTTCTTCTTGTGGTCTGTCCACTAATCTAATATCAATTAAGACTACCTGTCTCTCTAACCCATATCCTCATGTACTGAATCCTCTTCATCTGCCTCATGAAGTCATGTGCTCAGTTAGCTCTTGTATCCAAAGTGTCTACAACTTTGGCCAGTCCCCTAGTGTAGGCTACTTTGTATAGGATAAGACCTCCTCTTAGAAGCATGACCTTAGGGTAAGATAGTTCTCCTGTGGATTTGGTCAATAGACTTTCATTGAATGAGGACTAATTGACCTCTACCCTTTACACATAATAGAGGCAGAAATGGGTGGGAGGACATTGGTCTTTTCTATCAGGACAGGGATGCAATGTGACTAGAAATCTCATGAAATCATTCCTAAGGGGGCTACTAAACTATATGTAAGGAACAAACTATCTTTCTACCTATCTTCCTCCCGATCCTACCCCACACAGGTTAGGGATAATCAAGAAATGCCACTATCCCAGAATTTCCATGGAAATTTACAGCAACACAGACAAAACCTGCTGTTGAAAACCTAAGAATAGTAGCCTGAGCCTCTTAATATACATATAGTTCACAGGGGTTGCTAGGCCTGTGCACATAAGGTGAGCAATTCTGCCCTGACCTGTCAGTTGGTTCTTGGGGCAAATGTAACTTCCTTACATGTCTCCAAATATTCAGTAAAGTCTGATATACCCATTCAGCCTTTTGTGGTAAACTGTGTTGAATAAAGGTACAGGACTTCAAAGAGCTTATGTCCTACCTGCTTTTCTCCCACTTACTAAGGCCTGTGTAGAGGTAACAGCAGCAAATCAGGGGGAACTATTGCTTAGGACTTATAGATGGTAACAGGTAACAAGGGAGATAGTAGCAGGGATAAACACATGGGAGAGAAGAGCAGTGCTCAGTGCACAACTCAACAATGGACATGAGACAAACCTCATTTCCCTTCCCCAGAATATACCAGAGGGTATGCCTCTTGAGGAAAGAACTTTCATACTTAAGAAAAAAGCAAATATTATAATCTATTTAAAAAACTATTCAATCATATATAAACGGCTCACAATGTAATCCACGTAAAAGGAGATACCATTTAGAAATTATGTATCTATATCCACATCTATCTACCAATAGATAAAGAGATAGGGAAATACAAACTACATCAAACTGTAAACAGGTGTTACCTTGAGCCAGTGGAATATTTAACAATATCTATTTAGGTCTTTATACATTTCTTACTTGTGAATAACAACTTTATTGACATATAATTCATATACCATAAAATTCACAATTCAGTGGCTTTTTTTATATTCACAAAGTTGTGCAACTATCACCACAATCAATTTTAGAACATTTTCATCATCTCCTAAAACAACCCTAAACCCATTAACAGCCATTCCTCATTCTTTCCTCCCCTATCCCCTGGCTACTACTAATCAACTTTCTGTCTTGCCTCTATGGGTTTGCCTATACAGGACACTTAATATAAATGGAATCATCTAACATGTGGCCTTTCATGTCTGGCTTATTTCACTTAACATAATGTTTCAAGGTTCATCCATGTTGTAGCATACATCAATCAATACTTCATTCCTTTTTATGGCCAAATAATATTCTATTGTATAGGTAGGTTATATTTTGTTTATCTGTTTATATGATGATGGGAATTCAGGTTGTTTCTACTTTTTTTCTATTGTGAATAATTATTTTATAAATATTAGTGTACAAGTCTTTGTGTAGACAAGTTTTTATTTATCTTGGGTAGATAACTAGGAGTGGAATCTTTGGGTAATATGGTAACTCTGTCTAGCTTTTTAAGAAACTGACAGAATGTTACATTTCTTCTTTTCCCAAACTTCCTATTATAAATAGCTACTGTTTTAATGATCATAAAAATAAACAATTCACAACAGACAAAAGAAACCACAAAAGCTTCTGTGCCCACCATATACTCGTTGATTCAAAGAATCACTCCCAGCTCAGTTTGCTACCTTCCTCTTACCATTTTTCCTCTTGGCTGATCCCCATGTTCCTGTCCCACCAATACTGTGCCTAAATGAAAGCCATTATGTCTGGAGTAAAAGGCCCTCAGATTAGAGTATGCTTGCTGAGCTTAAGGAACAACATCAAGTAGGCCAATGAGACTGGCGTAGATAGAGTAGGCAAAAGAATGAAGGAGTGGAAGGCAAGGTTAGAGAGGAAATGGCATGGGGCAGGGAAGACCTCTCTGAGAAGGCAGTGTTTGAGCAAATATCTAGACAAAAGCATTCCAGATAAAGGGAATGGCCAGTACAAAGTCCTTGTGGTGGAAGCATGCTTGGCTTGTTTGAGGCTTAGCCAAGGAAGTTTATATGGCTGGAAGAGAGTAAGCAAGGGGGAGAGGGAGAAGGAGGAGGGAATAGATAGAAGGAAGGGCAGATTTTGTAGTGCCCTGAAGGCCATTGATAGGGTATTTACTTTTATATAAACAAGGAGCCATAGATAGGTTTTGAGGAAAGGAGGGGCATGATTTGACTTACGGTTTTAAAGAATCCTTCTGACTGCTGTGTGAGGTTAGGCTTCAGAAGTAAACAGAGAGGCCCTCTAGTCACCCTGACTTTATGGACCAAATCCAAGTAGCTCTGTGATTCATAAAGCCTGATATCAAAATACAGTTACATCAGCCAAAGAGAGGTTTTACCAACAAATTAGATTATGGCATCCCCTGTTTAACACTCCCCAGTAGCTTCCCATCATGTCAGTAAACTCCAACATCCTTGCCTGAGGATCAGTTTCTGGCTTCATCCTCATCATCTCCCACTCCCTGCTTCTTCCCTCTGCTCCAGCCACACTGGGTGGCCTTCCTGGTTGCTATCCCCAGCCCACTCACAAGTCCTCTGCACTTGTTCTATCTGTTGGAACACTCTTCTCCAAATTCTTCTGATGGCTTGCTCTTTTTCATCATTCAGATCCTTGTTAAAATGTCACCTCCACAGGGAAGCCTTCCCTGATCACTCACCTGAAGCCCTCCCTCTCACAGCATCCTTCCATTGTCTTCCTTCCCAGCACTTGTCTCTATTTAAAATTATTTTGAGTATTTACTTATTGCCTAAGTTCATCCCTAGTATGTGAGCTCCAGAGGATAGGGCCTTTATTTTATCCAATGTTGTATGTCTAAGACACCTAGGATGGTGTTGGTTCATAGTAGGCATTTAATAAATGGTTGCCGAACAGATGAATGAAAGAAAATCTAGCTTTTCCCCTTGATTTCTCTGGTGCTATTAAGATAGTCTAGACCAGTGGTTCTTAAAGTTCCTAATGCCGCGACCCTTTAATATAGTTCCTCATGTTGTAGTGAGCCCCAACCAACAATGAAAGTAATTTTATGGTTGGGGGTTACCACAACATGAGGAACTCTATTAAAGGGAACTGCATTAGGAAGGTTGAAAACTACTGGTCTAGACTTTCTGAAAGAAAATGCACAAAAAGTAAAGGAGGCTAAAAGTAAAATAAAAAAAAAAAATGCAGTAAGTATAGCAAAGCTTTCCAATAAAGCACAGGTCACTGAAAGTGTTAGTGAGACTGCATCTGCATTAAAGCCACAGCTAACATCATGCTTAATGGTAAAAGACTGAAAGGTTCCCAGACATGTTGTGGCTATTTGACTGAGCTCAGCTCTGTGAACAAAGACATCCAGATTGGAAAGGAAGATATAAATGAACTTTTATTTATAGATGGCATGATCTTCTACATAGAAAAATCCTAAAGCATCCACTAAAAAAACTATCAGAACCAATAAACAAGGGTTCTTGCTCCTCCCAGAGCTGCTGGGAGCTCACATTTCTCAGGTACCATTTCCATGGAATAACAGTCCAGACATACAAAGCCTCTATCTGCCTTTTTGCAAGCTCTTCCCTCCTTTCACTTCACACGTTTGTGAAAAGGTTGAAGGATTATAGTCTCATATCCTGTGTGCCCCATAGGCTGTGCCAGCCAAGACAATATTCAGCCAGAGTGTAGTTATCTCAGGAAAAGGAATCTGGACTCTTTAATACATCCTTTCCTAAGCTTTTGTATTCACCCTCCTCTCTCTGGTTTTGATTTTCACTTGGTTTCTTAGCAAATTTCCTTTTGAGAAATTCCAATATTGTCTCATCTGAACCAAGGGGAATGGTATTTGTCTACATCTCCGTTGCTTCAGGGCTAGCTTGGAGGTCAGGGGTCCCTTGAGGCTAGGTGTGGGGGTGGAGGCAGCCAGCACAGCTGGAGATGTAGAGAAGGGTTGGAGCTGTGCTGATTTGTTTCTTGGACGATGGCTTAAGATACTGGAATGATAGGCTTTTGGCTAAGGATCGAGTTCATCTCACTAGGGAAGAATGTTGTTGCCTGGAGACTCGCCGATCTGATCAAGATGACTTTAACTGGAAAAGGTAGGGAGAGGGAGCAAAACATGCCCGTGTCAGACTATAAGGCCAGATATTATTGACAGCAGCAGGCATGTCAGTGACAGAAGAATAATAGTGAGAAAGACACCCAGTGATTTGCAGGAGAAAATGATTGAGAAGGAAATTGGTTATGGTGCTTATAGCCTCAACTGTCAATATGCCAGTGTGAAGAGTAAGAGCAGAAAACAAAGTAAATTGAGATTTTTTGAACATAAAGAAGTTAAAAAAATCAAAGATATCACTAAGTTAGATGAAAGGGACTCACAACTGAAAAATACTCATGGGAACTTCTAAAAGCACCGATCAGTAGAAGGATTTGGGCTGCCTGCCAGCAGGAAGGTGTCTTTCTGCCCACCTGCACCAGCTTTGTACACCCTGAGGGGTGGGTTAAGAACAGAGGTCAGGGGAGGGCATACTAGAGGAAATGAACACAAACTCTAAGAATTGTTGAAAATCAAAATCTCCATTTGTTCATTCATTTAGTGCCCTACAATC
Source organism: Perodicticus potto (assembly GCA_963574655.1). Taxonomy (NCBI): domain Eukaryota; kingdom Metazoa; phylum Chordata; class Mammalia; order Primates; family Lorisidae; genus Perodicticus; species Perodicticus potto. The sequence continues at coordinate 14,870 of CAUYRH010128805.1, forward strand.
CTGATAGAGCAATCAACAAGTTGGCCAAGGTTCCTGCTCTCATGAAGCTAATACTGAGGGTAGAGAGACAATAGATATGGGAACAAGTAAATTAACAAGGTAATGTCAGGTACTGAAAAGGCTTACTGAAAAAATAAAATTGCCAGACAATGAAAGGGAGGAGCTATAATATTTTGGGTGGTCTTAGATAGTCTATCTGCAGAGGTGACTTTTGAGTTAAGAACAAAGTGAAGGAGTGAGCCATGTGACCATCTGAGGGAGGAGCATGCAAGCAGAGCAAACCACAAAGGCAGAAGACTTTACCTGTTGGAGGAAATAAAAGAAGGGTATTATCTGTTTTATTCTCCTAGACGTAGGCTAGGATAAGGATTTGGATGCAGCTGGTTTATTGGGAGGTATGGGGAATAACAGCAGGGCACAAAGAGAAGCAAAGGCAGCCAGTGAAGGGTATGTTACTAAGCCAGCTACATAAAGGATGATAGTCTGAAGACCTCAGGAAAACTCTGTGAAGTGGGGCAAAACAAAATGTCTCAGGATCATCCCATCCCACTGGAGTCACTGGTTGATAGCTATTCTCCATAAGCAGAATGATATTCCAAGCTTCCTGAAAAAGCAGCTAGGTATGAAGATGCAGTGAGAGTGCACTGAAATAACAAATCTAGAGGACCTAGGAAGTAGCTGACAGTGGCTGCTATAATAACTATTATAGTAATTCTGAAGCAGAGTCAGGAAAGGGGTGGAGTAGAGGGTCAACCAGGGGTCAAATCACCTAGAGCCAAGGTCAGTTGCAAACTAGTACCCAGCAGAGGCATTTAATTTAGCCTGCAGTGTTTTCTCTTGCTTCTATTTTATTCTGTTTTGGTTTTAAATTACCAATAATTAAAAGTCAGAAGATTTCACATATTGACCTCAATTTCTAGTTCTCTTGGAAAAAACTCCAAAGATCAGATAATAGTGGATCCTCATTGGCAAAATGACAATCTGTTGGAACTGAATAGCAGATGCCCCATTATAATGGGTGAGGTGCTCTCCAGTTAACTAGCATTTGAGTTTTGGATCAGTGGTGGTAAAGAGTGTTAAAATGGAGACCAGGCCTGAAGAATCACTGAGCAGCCAAGCCCAGTTAGGCCTCATCAGTGAGCTAAACCTTGCTCAATTTGCGAATATAAGTGAAACTAAAGCTACTTTTTGTAAATGCCTATTTTAAACAAAAATATAACTTAAGCACAGTCAGTAACAGCCAACAAACTTATATAACTAGAGGCTTTTGAACAGGATAAACCAAGTAAGGCAAATGTGTATAATTTTAACCCATCAAATGTTTGCTTTGCTTTGCTTCTGTGTCCATCCTACAAAAGCCTCCCTCTTGCATTCCCTCAGTGGAGCTCATGAGCTACTTCTGGTTTGGAGCAGTCTGTTGTTTTCTCAAATAAAGTCTTTAAAATTTTATTGCGCCTCTGTTTACTTTTTAACAGGAGTTAGGGTCTCATTCTAAGTACATGGGCAAGTTGTGAGCAGGGGATTGATGCAATCTGTTCAATCTGTGTGTGAAAATAGTCAAGAGTGGAAGCAAGCAGAGAAGAGCAAGAGCTTCAGCAAGCTGCTGAAGTAGCCTAGGAAAGAGATGATGGGGTCTTGGAAATGGGTTATCTTGAAAATGCAAAACAGTGAAGGAATTAATTATGTCATTTGGAGTGGATGGGACAGAGAGTGCTGAAGACAGGGGGCTGAGGGAAAACAAAGTATTTTGGATTACAGCCAGATTTTTGGTTTTGGTAGATGTCTATATGCAATAGAACCTCTGTCAGTTGACCACTCAACAGACTGTAACAAACTGGCCAACATACAAAGGTGGTAAATATAAGGAACTAGACTTACCTACCATACTGATATGCACATGTGGTGCATCTCTGCTCTATGAAAATTAGTTCAACTTGAGGAGGTGGTCAATGTAGGGAGGGTCTAACTGTAGTACTATAATTCACTGAGATGAGGAAGACTGGAGAAGGAACTGGTCTGTGGGGAAAACCAAAAGTTCTATTTTGAACATAGTACATTTGAGATGTGTATTAGACATCCAAGTGGAGATGTGAAACAGGCTATATGAGCTATCTCTTCCATGTGAGTTGGGAGCTCAGGGGTGAAATGGGGGTTTGGGGAGACAGGAATTTCAGAATATAGAAATGGGACTACACCTTACATTTCTGGCAATATTGTATGTGGGATAGCCAGACAATAATTTCCTCCTACAAAACACCTAGAAATACTGTATAAAAGATAACAAATATCCTTTTAAATATGTTGCTGAGCTCAAAAAGAAGCAAGCAATATCCCCAAGAGCCACAACAAAGAGCCCAGCTTAAAGGAAGAGCCGTAGGCTGATGCACTTCATGAGTGCCCAGGAGGCAACTGTGGATTACTAACCAAGTAGAGTTTGAAGGGCTTGGGTTTATTTATTTTGGACCATTTTTTCTTTTGTTTGGGGTAGGGAAGGCGCACCATCAAACACTACATTTATCATTTTTAAAAATCCCTTTGCAGTTTTGTCTTTTGGATTTACCTTTAATTTCATCTATAGTTTAAGTGATTACACAGTTAACCACTTCTTTTATTAAGTCATATACACATAGATCATGAATACATTTATGCATATGTGGGGTACAATAACCCCTTTTATTTTTAAAAACTTTATTGCTATACAATTCATTATTATTCAGTTGCTATACAAAAAACTGCACATATTTAACAGACATAATTTGATGGGTATGGACACATGCAAATACCTGTAAAACCATCACCACATCCATCACTGATAGAATCAGGTATACCTGCCCAAATAAACTTGCCCCACCCAGGCAGGGTCAGGTTCATGGCCCATCCAGGAAGGATCAGACTCTTGTCCCTCCCAGGAAATAGGAATGCCACCAATCCTGGCTGCTCAAACCCTTTAAATCCCTGTCCACTATAGCCCACGTGTGGATTGCTCCCTAGTCAGGAATCTCACCCTCACCTGCACTCCAAGTGGAATAAAAGTCACTTTAATTGTATGAATTGGATCTCCATTTTCCTTTCATCTCGCATCTCAGAATGATTTTATCCTCGGGTCCAAAACCTTTCATGTGGTGCCTGTGACTCCCTGGGGAAAAGCCCCTTTGAGGGGCTGAAAATACACCCCACTGAACCTAACCAAACGGATCCTTATTCCCAGGAGACAAAGAAAACCGGTGCACTCTCTGACCTTACCTACCATTCATCCACTTCATACTAAGGTGAGCCCTTATCCAAAAACTTGTTCTTCACTTCTTTCCTCTTCCGGTTACTAATCTACCTCCTCCTCTCCCCACTCTTTTTGCACTCTTGCATACTGTTATGTGATCTCTCAACTCCTTTTACATGCACTCAGAGGTTGAATTCCCTCTCCCCCATCTTGCTCCCCTGGTGCCCTACTGTGGGTCCAGTTCCCTCCGGCTGGTTAAGGTCATGTACAGAGGTGGAGTCCTCTTTTGACCAAAGTCATAAGTGGAGAGTCCAGATAATCTCCCAAAACCAGCCTCGCCAGCCCTACCATGGGTCTGGATTATTTTCATTCATTCTGTTCAGTGAACCGGGTTCACTCATCTAGAATCTTCCTGGAGGTCTAGATTCGGCTGACAACCATAAACAGAGGGTGCCCTCTCTGGTTGCAGTCTCGGTCCTTTTATTGCAGTCTCAGTTGTTTTACTGGTCCTTTTGGTCCCTTTATTTTCCCCTTACAAGCCATTTTGTGTTAGCTTTAATCTCATTTACTTTCTTCCTCCAGTTTTTACTATGGGCACCACTCAGTCATAGATTCCCCCTTCTTCACCTCTAAGCTGTCTTCTAACTAACCTCAAACCTCTATGTCTTTACCCTGACTTCAAACCTAAATGCCTCATTTTTCTATGTAATATTCATTGGCCTACATACAAACTTGGCAATGGTTTACATTGGCCTAAACATGGGACCTTCAATATCTCAATGTTATGCCTCAACTCCCATCTTGCAGGGGGCTTTCAAAACTCCCCCTTTAAGACAGGAAACTCAGCTGAAAGAGGTCAGTAATAACTACAAAACCCCAGCTTGCCCTTGTAAGGACTCCCCTTACCAGCTGTTCACTCTTGTCAAATTTGGCTTGCATTAAGGATTTCCTCTCTTATAAAAGGTTTCCATCCCCTGCTTCTGGGGGTTGAGAGATTTTGAAGTGCGAGCTTGCTCTCAGCTTAGCCAATCAATAAAAGACCCTTGCTTAATTTGGATTTAATATGCTGGTGTTTCTCTATTCCACTTACTTTGGGTATAACTTTTGGAGGCTTCAGTGAGATTTGCCAGCTGGAGGGTCAGCCTCCCTGTGTAGCCCCCTGGAGAGGACGGAAATTATAGGGGAGGTGCTCCCTGGGACATTCCAGGGCCTCATAATTCCCTGAACTCTTCCTGAGGGCTTCAGAGGGACTCCTTCCAACTCCCTATCCAAATTCAGGTCCTCCAACTTACTCTCAGGAGGTAATTGTGTGTGATGTTTTGTTTGAGTCTGTGATGTTTGTTTGAATCTGTGGTGTCCGTTTGAAGTTGTTTTTGGGGTCCCTTAGGGATCTCTGAGAGGGGACCACTGGACAGGATCCTTAGGGGCTGTCCCTGGCCTGTCAGATAAACTAGGACACTAGTGCCATCTGGATGGGGTGCTTTGGTCTTTTGGCCTCAGGGAAGTTTGGACGCAGAGGCCCAGGTGAAAAGGGAGCTTCAGGGGTTGGCCCTGAGGACAGGCCTGTAAACCTGTAAGATAGGAGCCTCAGGGAACCTGGTCTGTCTGTAAGGCAGGAGCCTCAGGGGAGCCTGGCCTGTCGGGACTCTCAGAGACACATATGTCAGTAGTGCGACCCATCCCTAGAAACACTAGGACGCTGGTGGGAAGCCTTGGCCTCCGATGCACATTTGAGTTTGTTTCTTTTCTTTGGAATTGTTTGCGGTGTTTGTTTGAGGGACCTCCTAAGGATGGCCATTGGACAGGAGCCTCAGGGGAGCCAGGCCTGTCAGCTTTGGTCTTTTAGCCTTGGGAAGAGGCACAGGTAAAAACGGGTAGTCTGTAAACCTTGTAAGACCTGGTCTGCCTGTTAAGGTAGAAGCCTTAGGGGAGCCTCAGATGCACACTTTAGATTTGTATATATGTTTGTAGTAACCGTTGTTTCTTGGGAATTGGTGATATGTTTATTTTTGTTTATTTATCAAATCATGGGACCTCAAAAAAGTAAGTCTTTAACACCTCTACAGTGTATGCTGAAGAATTTTACAGCTGGCTTCTTGGATGACTATGGAATTTGAACCAACTCCAAGTCCTCTGTGAAGTTGAATGGCCAAGCTTTATTGTAGGGTGGCCATCAATAGGCTCCCTAGACCCGGCCTTGGTGACCACAGTATACCAGGTAGTCACAGGAAAACCAGGTCATGCAGACCAATTCCCCTATATAGACCAGTGTTTGGTCTGTAATTCCATGCCCCCAGTTGTGAGCATACACTGTGGAATCTCATTCCGCAGTCCTTCTCACCTGTCCCTGACCCTGAAAGGGACAACAGACCTCCCCAGTCTTTGCCCCATCAGGGGAGGAGGATTTGTTGCTTCCTTACAATGCAAAAGGGCTGTCTTCCCCCAGAGTCTCCTTAACGGGAGAAACTCCTTCAGCAACCCCATTGGAGGTTTCCCTTCCCCAGTTCTTACCCCTGTCATCTCACCTCTGGTCTCAGTCTCACAGAAACCCCGAGTCTAATGGAGAAGCCTGGATCCTCCCACTTCGGGAGGCACCTCCTGAGGAGGGAGCAGGAAGAGGTGTCTGCCCTTTTCTTGTTTATGTCCCTTTTTCAACCTCTGACTTGTAAAATTGGAAAACCCCAAATCCACCCTATTCAAAGGAGTCCCAGGTTCTTATTTCCCTGATTGAATCCATTTTCCAGACTCAACATCCCACTTGGGATGATTGCCAACAACTTCTTTTGACACTCCTCACCACTGAGGAGCAGAACAAGGTTCAAACCAAAGCAAGAAAAGACTTCTTGGCCAGTTTTGGGGATACTGAGGAGGAAGAGCAAAAGGAGTTTAACAGAATTTTTCCAGCAGAATGGCTGGATTGGGACCCTAATACCTTAGCAGGATCGTAGGCTCTAGAAGCTTTTTAACAGTCTTTTAATTGGCCAATGGGAAGCAGTCCAAAAACCTATAAATTTCTCAAAAACAAGTGAGGTGGTCCAGGGCCCAGAGAGTCAACTGGGGCATATTTGGAGCAAGTCAGTCTTTCTGAATCTACACCCTGTTTGACCCCTTGGCTCCAAAAAATGCCAGGACAGTTAACTTAGCCTTTGTCTTTCAGTCATCCCCAGATATCAGGAAGAAATTAGAGAAGCTGGAACAATTTTCTGGGATGAATACTTCTCAGCTGCTAGAAATTGCCCCAAAAGTTTATGACAACTGAAATGTTGAAAAGCAAAAGCACATAACTGCTGAGGCAGAGAAAACCGCACGTAGACAAGGTAAGATTATTGTGGTAGCATTGCAAGCAGTACAAGGAACTAAGAGTCAGGGACAGGAGAAAACAAGCAACTCCCCTGCCCAAGCCAATTGAAGCTAGAAAGAGAACAGTGTGCCCACTGCAAAAAGAGGCCATTGGAGAAGTGAATGCCCTGAGCTTGGTGCCAACAGGAAACCCATATGGAAGATCTTGACACTGCCTACTGAAAGAAGCAGCGACTTGGATTGAAGGGGCAAGGGCTCTCTTCCTTTAGGCCCCCGAGAGCCCATGGTACAAGCCAAAGTGGGGGACCACTAACTTAAATTCCTGGTGGACATGGAGGGTGAAGTGGTTTGTTT
>CAUYRH010128806.1:0-28195 GCA_963574655.1 Perodicticus potto
AAGTTTTCTCCTAACCCTTCAAATATGTACCACCGGTGTGATCCCGCCCTCTATCCTCACTCCCCCCACCCTCCCTCTCCCTCCCCTTCCCTCCCTCTCCCCTTTCCCTATCTTCTTGTGCAATAAGTGGGCTGTAGCCTAGCAAAGTGTCTCTAGAATGGAAGAAAAAGTATCCAATGTATACATCCCTAATATGAGGCAAATTTATATCTTTCAAGTGTAGGCGACAATTCTAATTATATACAACAGAACCTCTAATACAGCGGTTCTCAACCTGTGGGTTGCAACCCAAAGGGCCGCGGCATTAGGAAAGTTGAGAACCACTGCTCTAATAGCTGACCACCTCCCTACCTTGGCCACCTCCTTAACTTGACCTAATTTTCATAGACCACACATGCACCACATGTACGTATCAGCACATAGGCCTCCTTCCCTACACTGACCACCTCTGTATATTGACCAGTTAGTTACAATTCTTTGGGTGGTCAACTTACTACTACAGTTATTTAATAATTTATGCCTATTTCTCCAGTAGACCCTAAGCTCCATGGTGGGATAGTCCAAGCAGCTCTGTGTTTCAATGACTCACATTTCCAATGACTCACAAATAGAAATTAAAGATAAATATCTATTTTGATATAATGCTAGCTTAGCCTACAATCCCAGTATAACTAGATGAGATGGATTTGCACTTAGAAATTGAATGTGTTTAATAACTATTGTATAACTTTGCCAATTCCAAATGTCCAAGCCTTTAATAGAATCCATAAGCAAACATATTATCAAGTAATTTAAAATCAAGTGTTTGACATTGATACTTCATAGTTATCATTATATCTACCTAGAAATCTCAACAGTTCTAAAGACAATTTAGAATGAAAACTGAAAAGCTAGAATGAATGCTCAGTGATACACAATTTTATGAACTTTCAGAATTATTGTTGTAAGTTGATTTTTTTAAAAAGGGGCTAATGTATTTGGAACAGTAGCCCCTGAAGGATATCTGTGAGCAAAGTGAAGCAGAGAATGGAAGTTATTTCTTTAGTCCTTGTATCAAAACAGACTTCTGATAAAATACAGATAGCTGCCCTTAAATAAAGGGCTGAAAATGAATCCTATGTAAATAGACAGTTATGGTTCAAGAACATAAGTAGTTGCTTTAATTTCATGAATAACAACAGGCCTGGAGACTCCTGCTTGAGAGAGAGAGATTTTCACCCAATGAACAGAAAAGTGAGTGCTGGGGAGGCCTATCTCCAGCTCCATGGGCTGCTCAGGTGGTAACCTTGGCATCTATCAGCCTTCGAGTCTCTGACACGGTTGCTGCAAACCCCAAATGGTCCCACTGTAGCAAACACAAACATCACACAGAAAACTTCACCCTTCTTGAATCAGCACCCAAGATCAGCATGTACCCAGTAGATTCAATCAGGTAACTAGCTGTGAACTCTACTCTGCTTATCAAAATATATAAGGACTTCTCTCCAGGGCTGTCTTGACGGTAGGGGTTATCCAATTTATAAGTTTTGCCCCTTGGTAATTTTTCAGTAGAAACCTTTGTGATGGACTATGGTGTCTTGTTTAGAGAGCGTATTCATCTGTGAACTCCCTAATTCTCAACAGGAATATCTATTGTTTATCATGACCTCTATTGCCGTGGCTTTCAGTAATGTCACTGCTATTAACAACTACACATTGAGTAATTATGTACCAGGAACTGGACTGGTCATCTAAATACATTATGGGTGACCTTAAGAAGTGGGTGGCATTGTTATCAATTTCTTTACCAAAGAGGAATCAGACATAAAAGGAAGTTAAAGAACTTGCCCAAACGCAAGATGGGTTCCAACAGACTTCTTCTAATTCTTTTATTATGCCATAATTCCTAATTCATGAATCATAAATTCATGAAATTATATTTGAATATAAAACAAACATAAATATTTACCTTTTCCAGTGCAGATTTTGTAGATCATAATCAGAAGCACTCATTATTTTGTGGGATGTGTATTTATGTGTGGCTACTCATCATTGTATCAATCATTACTCCATGAAACTCTAACACAAACATATTCATCATTTTTAACAGCTGCATAATACCCCATCACATTTAGTATTCAACATAAATCATTCCTTCAAGTCCTCGCCGATATTTTGACACTGCTAGTCAAACGACAAGGTAGGTCTGTTCAGGAGGCTCCATTTCTATTGGACCAGAATCAGGAGAAATGCTCGCCAACACTGAGTCACAAGAAAAAATGATCTGTGTGACTATGCACAGGTATGAGAATTCCGTTTTTTAAATAATTTCCACCAAATTGCAACATTCCCAGGAAAGAACCTCGCCAGTATTGGAAGAGATAAATGTTCTAATTTTATGTTAACATGGTTCCCTTTGTAGGTAGACATTGGACTATTCCAGGGCTTTAATTTCCATTTCAAACAGCTATCAAGGAAAGTTATTTATCTGTATTTGACTCTATGCATGCCTTCCTTTGGGCGGATTTTCTGATAGATCCTTAGCTTTTAGACTTTATTGATTTCTCCATGAAGACATCCCTGTCATGGGGAAAAATTAAGGTGTCAATCTGAGTTGATAAATTACATCAACAGAAAAACTCAATCTGAATATATAAAATTTTAAAAATATATTTTTTTCCTTATTGCAAGTCAGTGTGCTATGCTGGTGGGATAAAGTTGATGTAAAGTGTTTCAATTACTGCTTTGACTTAGTTCTCTATATAACCTGGGTCCTACTGGCTTAACTGAATCAGTGGCTGAGAAGTGGCCGGGTTGGATCCTGCCTGGCGACACACGGCACGCCTGTTTCTCCCCTCGCTCTATTAACCAAAAACCAGAACTCCTTGAGCTTGACATATTTTCCGTTCTATAGGACCTGCCCTCTCATCCACCCAGAAAATGTTTGTTAAAAAGGAAATGCAAAATTTACTAAGAAGGTAGAACTTCAGTGTTCTTACCCCTCGAACACACACAGAACAAAAAGAAAATGGAAACTTCTATACAAGGTGATGATTAAGTTAATTAGTTGATTACAGATTGTGTTTCACAATCACATGAACATCAAAACATGCACCTTAGACGTATGTACTTTTTGTCAATTTTACTATCATAAAGTTGAGCAAACAAAGAAAATACAAAACACCTCTGGTGATCTGCAAATTCTAATTGCTTTTCATTTAAAACGGCCAGAGAAAAAGACAATGTATTTTTGATGACTTCACTCAAAAATAAATTCTAATCTAGGACTGTCCAAAAAAGCCTAGTAAATGACAGAAAGTCGATGTAAGAGCCACACGTGTGTTTAATGGGGTAGGTGTGTCCACACAGATGTGTGTGCTTCCCCCGCCCCCCCTCCATGGACACCGTTGTTACTGAATCAGCTTTCATCAAAAATTATTTCGGCAACCTAGTTGCTGAGATGGATGGCGTAATCCTGAGGGTTTCTGACCTTGACCAACCTGAAGAAAATTTCAGCTGAACTGTGCAAAAGTACTGAGACAACATAAATCACATTTGGACAGGACATGCTTTCTCTGTAAAGTGTGAAGTCACCTAATCACATATCAAGACGTGGGATAATAAAACCCACCAACTGAAGAAAGAGAAAAATTAATTAATGCTCACTCCACTCATCCCACAAAAGTCATTGCTGTTTTTTTTGAGAAAAGATGACAGAACCATCTTGGAAAAATAGCACTGTACTTGATTAAATGTTTCCTAAATGCGTTTTAATTCAGAGTTTAAAGAAAGTTACACAAAAGGACAGACTTGCTTTTTAAAAGTAAAACAAATGGCGCATGAAAATAATAGCTATAATTAATGGTTTTAAGATGTAAGTAATTCAGCCCCAATTAATAAATAATTGCAAGGAGATGAAAAATAGTCTGATAGACAAATCACACTTTTAAAATTAAGACATCAAAACATAACCCTACTTATCTGAGGATGATGTCAGTAAATCATCACCATAATGTAATCAATGCAATCAATGTAATCAATGCAGGCTTCCTGGGTGCCTAAGAAAGTGTTTCTACACGCACCTGATATAATGCTCTTGTTAAATTGTTTTTCATAATCATTTTTTATTTTCATTAATATGAGGGCACATACAAAGAGGCCACATGGCTTGCATTTGCAAAGCAAGATCTAAGTTGTAGCTCTGTCCCTCACTCAAGAAGCAGCCATGCTCTATCCATGAAAATACCAGTGCCTCGTTAGGCTGCAAATCCATAACATGGAAAATAGGTAGGCTCCAAAGAATAGGAGCACATCTGGGCTTAAACAAGGTGCACTTGGCTTTGTTTCACTCATCAGTTGCCAGATTCTGTTCCAGGAACTAACAACCTATACCTGACACATGTTCAGTAGCTCCCACTCCTTCACCCTTGGCAGGCATCACTAATCAATCATGCATTCTTTCTGGTAGAACCCAGATGCCACAACCTCCTCATCAACAGGGCATTCTTTGCAGCCACAATCCATCTGAATTGACACCAGAGATTCAGTCTGTTACCAATCCCTGGTCTGCAAATTAAATTATGCTTTCCAAGCCTGCTTACATGCCTTCACTCGGATTGATAAACACCTACGGATACACAAAACGTTAGAGCAGCCATTGGGGGCCGACCTAGCATCTAGTTTGAGCTTTGTAATTTACTTTAACTTTGCTATTGTCTTAAGTGGTCCTAGTGGCACCTTTCCTGATCCCACCAGAGATCTAAGAAACTGAGTCAAAGATGAAAAAGGAATAGGAGAAAAGCAAATGTAAACGTAGTAATAAGGTAGCTTGCACTAAAGGAAGTTGTATCCTCTGCCTTGCCAGGATGCTAAGAACCCCAAGTATGCTGGTGTATTCAGTCCCACCATAATCCCAGAAACTATTCTCTCCTCCCTTCCATTCTACATAAGAAGTTGAGCAACCAAGAGTTTAGCTAACCAGGAAGGGACCAGGAGAGGATTCAAACCTGGGCCTTTGAGAATTTCACATCAGAGCTTGTAGCCACTCTGTTACACCTGTGATCTTTAGACGGCTTTCCCCAAAGCCAAGTTCAAGGCTGACGGGAAGGTGTATCAGACAAATGGCCCACTCTACCTCACTGCACTCTGCATTACATCTGTGCCCACGACATCTCAGTGCGTGCCCAGCATCCCTCATCATCTGTCATTTGGGTTTCTGACCCATCAGAGGCTAATTTAACTTGGTAACACATCCATTTTTGAAGCTCTAACAGTTTTTACCTGCCCTCACCTCTCCCAGCCCACCACAACCCTCCAATTTTCCTAAAATACATGAAAGAGGGAAGGATGACTAACAACTCATTTTCAGAGTTTAGGAGAAGAGTTAACCTACAGATAAAATATGAAAGGCAGGTGCAGAGACCCATCCTGGAGTCAGAAGCTCCTCTCTACGAAAATAACTCTCAGTCGTGCTGGGAAGTGAAGCACTAACTGGAACCATGGGCATTTTGATGGTTCTGAAGAGCAGACCCCTGAGGACCCCTGGTAATAGCTGAGGATGACTGATTAAGAGGGAATTAAATGCAGAGATACATCACAGAATGGCATTTAGCACTCGGCTCAGGTTACTTCTGTCCTGTTAAGGGCTTTGTTACAATAATTCTAGCAAGTAGAGCTACCATTTATCCATGTGCTAGGCACGAAGCATGTTCAGCATTAAGGGGCATTTATTACTTTTTTCCTGTGCAGCATCCTTGGAAGAGGTAATGCTGTCTAGTGGTTAAGAGTCAAACAAAGACTTCCTGGGATTGAATCCCACCTCCACCTTTACTATCTGGGTGATCTCCGGCACATTTGTCAACCCTTCCTTCCTTCATTTTGTCATCTGTCATATGGGGATACATATGGCATGTATTTTAAAGGATCTTTATAAGGATTTGATCATAGAATCCACATCGAGTACTAAAAACCATCTTTGGCATTTATTAAATTCTCAATGCAAGCTAGCTGTTATTCTTTACACTCTCTTCTGGAAAGAAAAGAATTCAGGCAAGTTTCATTGGGGAACCACGCCTCCCTCTACTCTTAGCCCATTTAAGCCATTCAACTGGGACCCATCTTACTTTGGGTGTGGGTGGAGGAAGACACAGAAGCAAAGTACTGTCCTCCAGGGCTAAGTGACTCCCATTCAGCCAGTGAGCATCACAAGCAGGGGTTGCACTGACAGTGATGGGAAATAAGCTCCTTCTGTTTACAGGTAGAATATAAAGCTCTGCTGGGGGTTGCCATCTCTGCCACCTGGTGCTATTTAAACATGAGAATCCAGCTACATTGGAAGACAGCCCAACTTTGCCCAACAAGTGTCATTTGTTCCTTTAAACTTACCCAACCTGGTTTTCTATTATGCAAATAAAAACTGTCCTGACTAATAGAGCCCATGAGTAGAGGACATGGCATACATGATCTACCATTTGAGAGAGGATGTGGCTGTGGACAGAAAGCTGATGTGACTCACCCAAGGTCTCCCAACTAGGTGAGGGAACAGAATTCAAATCCAGATTTACTGGATGCCCCCACTCCTCCCCTCTAGACTTAACATTATCTTTTGATATAAATAATGTAGAAGTGAACAAAACCACTGAGGATTCCAGACAGAAACCTATCTCCACCATTTGGGTCTCTCTAGAGCTGCCTTTTCTCCCTTCCCATTTGTAGCTTCTAAGCATGTAACTCTAAGATGCTAGGATTTATCATCTTTTTTTTAATTATTATTATATCATAGCTGTGTACATTAATGCAATTATGGGGTACAATGTGCTGGTTCCTAAGTCTAAGCAACAGTGATGCTGAGCCTGACTATTAGTGGGCTACATGTTCAGAGCTCTTATAGTGTCTTGTTTCTCAATAGAGAACAAGAATAACACAAGGTTTATTTATGGTGAACACACCAAGTTCCTCCAAGATCCTATCTACAAACTCCTGCTGAGCAAAGCAGCTGAAACAAGTCTATAAAGGCCAGTTGCATTGCTGATGCTGGAGGACTGGGCACCGTCCTTTGGCCAGAGATGGTGGGACCAGGAGTGAGTGGTGGCTGATCGCTAGTTTGGAATGAGAACCACATCCAATAGAAGGGAATGAGGGTTACTACTCTGAAGATGAGTCAGTTGGGGAATTTGCATGAGATGTAGACTATAGAACAAACAGAAAGATCAATAAAGAGAAAGGCTTTGCTGGTGTTAGATTACCCTGCCTCCTGTTTGGCCAGACATGCTGGGGCCAGGAGTGAACTGGTAGATGCCCCAAAGGTCAAGAATAAGCATAGTCTATGAATAAGCAGTAGAACCCAATGGAACTATCTTCATAGGTAGATATGAAGCAGATAGTAGATACGTAGATAGTATCATACATAGATAGTATGAACTATTTTCATACGTATATCCGATCTTATAAAATAAATATTAGTAAAGGGCAGAGTGATCTCCCTGCCTGGTGGCTTGGCCGTTGTCTACTTTCTGGCCTGTTCTCGAACCACTTTTCCCCTCTGCTTTTTGAGCCCCAGATACACTGACCTCAACTTAGTGCCCGAGGCAGGCCTCCAGACCTCTTCTTCCACACCTGTCCAGCCTGCCCTCCACCTGCCCTCTCTCAGACTGACACTCAAAACCCTTCCTCAGTGATGTTCTAATTTTCACTGCCATGGCTTTGGGTAATCTCGGAGCTGCTTTCCCTTTTCTGCACATAGATTGTCAGCCTTACACAGAAGACATTTGAAGCAGAAAAGAGATCCAATCCCACGATGAATTCTGAGACTCACCCAGATGGGTGCTCACTGCAGCCATTGTCCTCACCTGGGTCAAGTATCCCACTTGGGTCTTTAATGAGAAACATCTCCATGAACGCTTCCCATTCTAGAAGGAGGCCCTCCAATTAAGGAGTGACTCTTCCCTTCTCTTTGTTCCGGGATTAAGCCAGAGGACTAATCCACTCCCATTGCCAGGGCAAGAGAAGGCACCACCAGAGAACTGCCCCGGTGATTGTTTTGTGTTCTCAATCAATCTCACTGGCATCTACGCCTCTGAAACCTAGGAAATTAATTCATTGCCAATGTTGGTCAATTACCTTTATACCTCATGACAGCAAACTGTACACAAATACTTTAGCTGAGTGGTCTCCAAGTTACTGGATGAAACTCTCCATGACCCATAGCCAGAGTCAGTAAGTCACATGGATGTGGACTTACTCTCTCCCAGACCCAAACCTTCCTCTCCATTTCTTGCATGGCCCTAGTTCACACTGACCCTCCTGTCTGCACCCTACCCTGGCCTTCTCCCTGTATAACCTTCCTCCCTTCAAGCTCCCCACTGCAAACAAGTCGACTTTGAAACTTTCAGAATGGCTAGCCAGAATCCCTGCCCTGTTCACCAACCCACCTATAAGAAAACGGTGTTTCCTCACCTTTGGTTACTTGCAATCCAAATGCATCATCATTTATATATTCCCCTGATTTTGTTTAATGCAATTGTTTTGTTTTTAAAAGATTTATTGAAATCTATTTAAGTTTCTTTGAAAGAAGGGAACTAGCTCATTGAAATGAATGGAAAGTTCAGTATCCTTGTCATTAGTAGGCAGTAATCCTAATTCAAACGTAAACTGATAATGCCAAGTTATAGTTACATTATCAGAACTGTCTGCCAAGGGTTCTGGGTCTCTGAGAGCAACATGCTCTTTACCAAAAACCACCACCAGCACTCAAATATTCTCTTGGATATAATTTCAAGGTCTGAGAAGTAGGTGACAAGGGAATAACCTCCTTACTTCCTCACTACATGATTTGATGCTATGTCTGTGAGTCAACTGAAGATAGTTCCTTTGTCACCCCCAAATCTGGCCCCTACATTTGGGCAATACTAGCCTGCAGGAATGTGGTCCCCCGGTACACATCTTCCTTTCCTTTCCTCACGTATGGTTGACAAAACACATGCTGCATACGTTTAGGGCACACAACGTGAGGTTTTCATATATTTACACACTGTGAAATGATCACCACAATCAAGCTAACTTAACTTATCCTTCATCTCACATAGTTACTGTGTGTATGGTGAGGAGACACTTGACATCTTTCCTCTTAGCAGATTTCACGTATAAAATACATTAACTATAGTCATCAGGCCGTACATAGGTCCTCAGAACTTAATCCTCTCACACCTGAAGATTATGCCTTTTGATGAAAACCACCCCAGCCACTGGCAACACCCTCCCACCCTCTGCTTCTCCATTTTGCAATTTTTTTTTAGATCCCACATGTAAGTGAAATCATGGAGTATTTGTTCTCTCTGCGTCTGGTTTATTTCACTTAGCATAATGCCTTCCAGGTTCATCCCCATTATTGCAAATGGCAGAATTTCATTCTTTCTTTAAGGCTGGATAATATTCCACTTTAGAGCTCTTGTGTGATTCAGCCATCCCACTTCTGGGTATACAGCAAAGCAAATAGCATTGCTGTCTCAAAGAGGCATCTGCACTCCCCCGTTCACAGCATCAAAGAGGGAGCACCTGCCTGGCAACCAAGCCCTGTGATTTCTCAGCATCCTGGCTGACTTAATCTTGTTCTAGCCAAAGTCTTAAGTTTCTGTGCACTCCCTCAAGGTCAGCTTCTAGCTCAACCCTGAATGCTGTCGCCCCTCCTCTTCCCTGGGTACTTCCTTTTTGGCTGGATTAGTCATACAAAGTTTAAGTACCTTCATAGTTCCATGCAATTCTGGCCCCATCCAGCAAGGATCTGCCTCCCAAGGGGAGGAGAGGTGACACAAAGCCCTGCCCTGTTGGCATGGCAAGCAGTATCCTCCATAATCTGCTACCTACTCAGTGTCCTAAGATTCCCCTTTGGCCATTCTGGGACACGCATGACAGGCCTGAATCCACCCTGAACGTGCCACGATCCTTTTTACCACTATACGTTTACCCCTGTTGTCCTCTCTACCACAAGGGCCTTAGTTAGACCCCACCCACCTGGGATTATATGCATGAGAGATCTTCCTAATCCACTGAGATTTAGCCCGCAGATCTCAAGTCTTTTAAAAGACTTGAAAAATTTCCTGCAAGTTTCCTTAGAAGGAAGGAGCTCTTAACATATATTCCACACAACCACATTTAGCTGAGTATCAGCTCCCAGAATGTGCAGCCATCATTCTCCTGGTCCCCACTGTCCAGACTACTCCACATTATCCTACGCTCACTACCCTCCTTTCTTCACCACCGTAGGATCCCGGCCTGGACATGGTGGTCAAGTGACTTTGCAATTTCCTGACCTCTGCCAAGTATCTCTTCCTCTGTGAAATACTTCAAGGCCTTCAAGACCCCAATTCTTTGAACTCCCATAAGACTTTCTGGGGACCCATGTTAGAAAATGAGTTTTAAATAACATGGCCTGCCTATAGGTACAGACACTGGCCAAAAATAAAAAAGGTACTGACAGTTGAGTGAATTCTTATTTTGTACCAGGCATTACATAAACACTTTGTAGTATTATCAATTTCTCAGATGAACATTTTGCGCAGATTTTATTATTCTCAATTTACAGGTAAGTAAATGGAGGCTGACAGAAAGTAAGAAAACTTCTCAAGATCACAGAGCTGCTATGTGGGAGAGTCTGAAGTCTATGGTTTTAACCACTCCCTGTGTGTCCTCTTGTGTTTTAAGCACGGAATTTTTAATCCTTTGATATATCCTGCTGAGATTGCCAAAGCTGAACCAGGTCTTTGGAGACTGAAGCCAGAACTTCACCTCCAGAGCTACTGTGTCTTGTCCTCAAGACCAAAAGACGTCCTGGCATCCTCCGCTCACCAGAGGGTCAGGACTTTCAAAACGATGAAGAATCTCCACTGTGAGCCAGGGAGGGCTGCAGTGCAGGAGCTGAAAGCTTGGCCCATATTGAAGAGCAGAGCATTTACTCAGCTATGAATAAAAAGAAACAGTCCAGGCACTAATTCGTCCATTGGAAAGTTTAATTTGCATACACCACAAATTTAAACTGTTAGTTTTTGTGTAAGGCAGGGTAGCATTGGAAGTAAGAACCTGGGGTAAGCATCTCTGAGTTCAAATCTTGGCCTCATGGTACAACTTGCGTGATCCAAGGCAACTCAGCTAACCTTTCTGAGTTTCCATTTTTTTCCCCTGTAAAATGGGGATATTCGTGGAGTCTGCCACACATGGCTGTTGCAAGTATTCAGAGTAAGAATTGTAAAAAGACTAGTTAGAGCGTTCACGGAGTTGGTCTCCCAATCACAGCTTTGGCTGAACCCAGTCTGAAAGTCGCCGTAACTTTGAAAACCACTCAAACTCCTTCTGTGCAATTTTATAGAAGATCTGAAATGATTTAGCCACACCAGGCAGGCAGTACGTGAGAAGCCGCTCTGACCGCGTTTATGCCCTATGACAAACGGCCTCTCGTCGCCAACTGACAGATTCTCCCCCCACCTATCCGCCCACCTCTCCTCTCCTCACCTGAATCGCAGTCTTCATAATAGTATTGAAATTCAGATGGATTTTACACCACAAATAAAAATGAATTTAAACGCCTCCATTCCCCGGCAGAGGCACAGGTACTGTACATGTCAAATGCCTGCGGTCTGGCGAGGCCACACGGCCGCTCCGAGCGCTGTCTTACCTCCCGTTGCCTCCGTTGAAGGTGCATTAGCTTCAAGGCCTCCAACCGAGGGAGGAAGCTCTCTGTGCTCTTGGTTTCCTTATAAGGGAGCAAATCTCCCCCAGCCCCTTAAGATCTCCCCGTGACACCCTCTGAAAGATTTTAAGGAACAGCCAGGAACCCATCTGAGCACAGGTACATTCATAGGGGCTCTGCTAATTGGTGGGCTCGGAAGCAAAAGAGAAACATACAACCACAGTCTGGTACACACATTATGAATTCCCCCCCAAACAACCAGGTAAGGTTTTCCAAATGACAATGAACTTTCTATCAGCCTGACGGAAAAGAGGGTTCTATCTCTTAGGTGCAGGAGAACAAAATACCCTGAACTATCACCTAACCCCAGTGATAACAGCCCACATCACAAAGTCCTGAAGCTGCCGATGCTGGTGTGGATGTGGAGAGAAGGGACACTGTTATACTGCTACAGGGGGAGCAGACTAATACAGCCTCTCCGGAAAAAAAGGACAGGGAATCATCCAAAAGCTCAAAGTAGACCTTCCATTGGATCCCACAATCCCATTTCTAGGTGTCTACCCAAAGGAAATAAAATAATCAATTTATCAAAAGAACATTTACACTAGAATTTTTATTGCAGCTCACTTCCCAATCACCAAGACATGGAAGGGACCCAAGCGCCCACCAACCCAGGAATAGATTAAGAAGCTGTGGTCTATGTAGGGTTAGGGTTAGGGTTCTATTCAGTGTAAAAAAAGATGGAGACTTTACATCTTTTGTATAACCTGGATGGAGTTGAAGCACATAGTGAAGTAACACAAAAATGAAAAGCAGTATCCCATGTACTAAATATTAATATGAAAACAACAGATAAACTGCACCCCCACATGAGAGAAAAACACAAGTCTATTCAAGGGGAGGGGGAGGAGGGATCAATGTGCTTCCACTTGATGTGTATAATGTAAGGTATACAGCACAGCCCCCGGGCGAAGCGCTCAACTACAACTTGAACTTGACCTTGGGAATGAAAACAATATAACCTAATCATGTGTACCCTCATATTAATCTGAAATTTAAAAAAAAATAATCTTCTAGGACAAAAAAAATAGAAAAAAAAAACAGGACAGGAAAAAAAAAATCATGTCCTTCTGTGAATAGTCTCAGAGCCCAGACTGTGTGGAGACCAAGAAGAATGATCTTATGCCTCTTCATTAAGCCGAGGGCTCTCTTCAGCTCTTGAAATTCACTGTTTATCTTCCAGCATTCCATCTGGCTTAGGATTCAAGGGGAAATAACTCATCTCAAGGTAAAGGGCCCTACCAAATGGTTCCGATAGAGGCTGTAGAAAATGTGAGATTTTGTGTTTTCTAAAAGTCTTGTGTCGAGAACGCAATTGACAATACACAAAGGTATAGTTGGACGTACACAAACATGTCTATATATACAGAAGATATGGAAGAGACCGGAAGTAAGGGAAGGTGAAAGAAAAAAAGTGAATGTTATGCTTAGGAAGCCATCCAGTCCTACAGGGGTCCTGTTAAGCTTTCTGAACTAAAGAAAATTGAACTTTAAAGAAAACACTGCCAGTTCTCCTCCGGAGCACTCAGCAGTCGTAAAAATCCACACAGGCCGAGGGGCTGCTGCTTCAGAGACAGGTTTACTTATTATTTTGGCACCTCTGCCATCTCTTGTCACTTCAATTCCACTTTATCAAATTACTGATTTTGCCAGAAGCACTTGGATTAAGCGGAGAGGGACACACACACAGGAGCACTTGTCACTACTTCAGTGTTGAAATTTCATAATCGTATGTCGGAGTGACAGAAGAACTAGAGTGGAGTGCCTTCTCGGAACTGGAAGGCCATCACTCCGGCGGGGACGTGGGACTCTCTAGGATGACTAGGGTTTGCATCCTGAATTTCCATCAAGAAAGGACGCCCATCTGGAGAGCACCTCCCAAAACCGTGCCCCAACTTCTAACACATATAGAGACCCCGGGAAGCTAAAGTCTTTGTATAGAATTCACTACATTGCTAAATGTTTTTAATTTTTTTTAAGAAACAAAAAAGTTCCATTGTTTAATAGAGAGAATAGAAAGTAAGACAGTGAGAATTTGCAATAGACATTCTCTTTTATTTTTTATTTATTTATTTATTTATTTTTGAAGAGATGGAGTCTCCCTTTATCGCCCTCGGTACAGTGCCTTAGCGTCACAGCTCAAAGCCACCTCCAACTCTTGGGCTTAAGTGATTCTCTTGCCTCAGCCTCCCGAGTAGCTGGGACTACAGGAACCCACCACAATGCCTGGCTATTTTGTTGGTGTTGTTTTGCAGTTTGGCCAGGGTCGGGTTTGAACCTGCCACCCTCAGTATATTGGGCCAGCACCCTACTCACTGAACCACAGGCACCACCTAGACATTCTCTTTTAAATCACTAAGAGCCATCCCCAATTAACTGCAGCCAAATATTTTGTAGTTTTTCTGTCATGTGAGGAAGTCAAGTTGAGAAAATAAGGGGAGAATCTTTCGGAAAGGAGGCTTCCTTGGAAGCGAATGACTCAACCCGACAATATGTAGAAAAGCAGAGAAACGCCCATGTGTATGCATGTGTGTGTACATGTATGGGCACTGCCCTCTTTAAAGAAGAGCTGAAACCAAGTACAGAATGAACATAAATGACTTCTCTGCACCAATAAGCCTCCAGAGCAGGTGCAAATCTGGGCAATCACAGCGCCACTATGAGGAAACCAAAGGGGGTTTAAGGAGGTAAATCAGGGGCTACCCAGAGCTCACCCTGGCAGCGCACTGACCTTTCTGGTGATGGAGCCTTGTCAGAGCATCAGTTTCTATGGTATCATTCAAAAACTACCACAAAGGAGGTTTTACTTTAACAAGACACTGGACAGAAACACACTTGTGAAGTCCACGTAAGTCCATGGGAAGTGGAAACATCCTGAACGCTGGAGGCAGGCCAGGGAGCATGCTTCCTGCGTATCAGGCAGGGCAGAACATTAGTGGGAATTTGGACACGTGTTCAGCCTAAGCAGCATTTGTGCAACTCACAAAACACACAGGCACGTATACCAGCACCCAAACACATGGCAGGCGTGAATGTGAATTGAAGCGTCTTTTTCTGCAAACTTGAACAACACACAATTCTAAGCCAGGATCCTTCAGTTTGAAGTTAACCACATCATTATCACTTCCAATGCAAGGAGGTTAACACCCTACAAAATAGTGCATGGCGACTGCTTTTTATTTCATAGCAAAACTTTAGTCCTGAAAAGTCCTCAACTGCCTTATTCATCAGCAGACCCTCAACCGCCTTATTCATCAGCAGACATACCTGAGCCATCATGAAATCACAGCTGAAATCCTCTGCTTGAAATAATAAGCCCATGTGACAAGAATGGTGTAGCTGAAATGAGGGAACATCTTTCAAAACTGTGGGATGATGCCCTAAGCAGCCAGGAGGGGTACACTCTCAATCCACTTGTTTGACCTCTTCGGATCTGAGGGGTCAAGTGTAAAATGTGATCTGTGGGATACGCTTTGCCCCAGAAACTTCTGTGAACTCTTGTCAATAAAGAGATGCTGTGAAAATAATGACAACTGTTTAAGAGCTGCTTTTCCTGAGGGGCTCAACACCAAGTGTAACAAAGGAGATAAATTGCAGGGGGGTGAACTCTAAATACGTAAGAAGTGACCTTGCCCACTTAATCTCAAATGGGTTGTTGCTGTTCATATAATGGAAATGTAATGGAAATTGAGGCTCTTTTGCACACCCAAGTGCCTGGATCAGATATATAGGAACACACCCGTGAAAGCCAACATTATGTGCTCTCCAATATACATATATATTATATAATTACGTGTGATACATACATCGTAACCCACAACAATAGTCCACTAAAACGTGACATGAGTTGAAGGATACATGAAGTCATTTTCCTGAACAGAAGGATATGACTACAACAAAACTCAGCACCAAATTTTTCACAAACTTAACCATGCTTTATTGAAGCCATCAACTATGACACAGATTGCAAGGGAGGGGAAATGGCAAACGTTTTTAAGTATGATTGTCTTCAAATGTCTAATAGCCCATGAATCACCTGCAAACCATCACCCAAGGAGGCACGTCTTAAACACTTGGGTCGAAATCACAAAGAGTTCTTATTTTCTTTGAAACCCGACAGATGAAAAATATTGACTCACCTTTCTGTCTTCTATTTCCACGCAGGTATTGCAGTCTGCTTTGATATCCTGAGAGGAGGAGAAAAGAAAGTGAGAGAAAGAACAGGAGTTAGACTTGTGGTCAGAAAATATTCAGTGTCACTGAAATGCCCTTTAAAATAATAAGGCCGCTAACAGTTCTTTCTCGAGTCATTGCTCTTTATTGCGCTTATCGGGGTATATTCTGTGATGTTTGCATTTGAGACATATGGGTGTTATAAGAGAGCTCTATTACATGAAGGCGTAGGGGGAAGGCAGCAGCTAGGCATCACAGGCCACAACAAAGAGGGACTGAGGGTTCATAAAATAACCCACCCCTGATACCTCTGCTCATACCAACAGAGACTGCCTTTGACTGGATTAATTTCTCTCCCATTCCAAACTTAGCACAGTCAGATGGATCTTGTTTCATCATAAAAGCATCATCATTTATTTTTCACCCTTCCATCCATCCAATCATTCCTCCATCCTCCATATTTCCACCCATCTACCTATCATCCAATTGTTCATCCACCCTTCATCCTTCCATCATCCACCTTCCCTTTATCCACCCATCCATCTACCCACTGCCCAATGACCAATCCATCTAGTCATCCATTCACTCTTTCTCCATCCTCCCTCCATCGAACCATCTATCCGCTGCCCACTGACCAATCCATCCAGTCATCCATTCACTCTTTCTCCATCCTTCCTCCATCTCACTATCTACCCACTGCCCACTGAGCAATCCATCCAGTCAACCATTCACTCTTTCTCCATCCTCCCTCCATCTAAGCATCTACCTGCTGCCCACTGACCAATCCATGCAGTCATCCATCCATCTAACCATCTACCCACTGCCCACTGACCAATCCATCCAGTCAACCATTCACTCTTTCTCCATCCTCCCTCCATCTAACCATCTACCCACTGCCCACTGACCAATCCATCCAGTCAACCATTCACTCTTTCTCCATTCTCCCTCCATCTAACCATCTACTTACTCATGCACCCACTCATCCAAGCATCCATCTATCTATCTTTACTGCACACCTACTTTTCAATCCACATTTTCCTGTTGCTACAGAATGGAAAGGTGAAAAATCATGGTTCCTGACCTCAAGGAACTCACTGATCAGATAGGGAGACAGACACATTCTCACAAGCAATTGTGCCATTAATTTACTCATTCAAATGAAATGTCTTCAGCACCTCCTGACTCCCTGGCCTTGCCCTAGGCATGGAAGACTCGGTAATGTACAATACATATGGAGGGGCCTGCCATGAGGTTTACATTCTTCTAAGAATGACAAACAATAAACGGCATTCAGTATATGGCATTCAGAAAATAATATGTACTACGGAGAAAAACAAAGGCTGGAGACGGGACTAGGAATTGCTGAGGGTGTAGGAAAAGGTTTCAAATGTAAAAAGAAGTGGTGACTGAGCAAAGGCTTGAAGGCAGTTAGGGAATGAGCCAAGTAGCCAAGTGGGGAAGAGGATCCCAGGCAAGGGAGGGGGGCACAAAGCCCCAGGGAAGAAATGCACTGGCCTCATCTCGCAAGAGGATGGTGGTCTCTGTGGCTGGAGAGCAGTAAGAGAGGGGAATAATGGGGCAAGAGATCAGAGGAGGACATTTGCTTTTATTCCAAGAGAGGTGAGAAATGACTCAGCTTTGTCTTACTGTGGTAACATACGCATAACCTAATATCTAGCATTTTACTATTTCTAAGTACACAGTTGACAGGCATTCCATACACTGTTGAACAACCACTGCTGCCATCACTCTCCAGAACTTTTCCATTCCAAAAGTGTCCTCATTTGACATCACCTCTCCTCTTTCCAGCCCCTGGCAACCACCATTCCACTTTCTGTTTACCAACTTGACTGCTCTAGACACCTGCAGCAGCCTGCTAGAAATACCTTATCAAAGCTGAAATAGCTCCAGCTTAAACAACTGACATTTACTTTTTTTACAGTTCTAGAGGCTAGACACTTAAAGCAAAGTTCTGTTGGGGCTCCTGGTGAGGGCTCCTTTCCTGGCTGGTAGATGCCACTTTTTCCCTGTATAAAGAGAGGGAGAGACACCAAAGGTCCCGCTCCTATTGAATTTGGGTCCCACCCTTATGACCTCAACCTAAATGACCTCCCTAAAGGCCCGCTCTCCAAATACAGTCACATTAGCAGTGAGAGCTCCAACACATGAATTTTGGAGGGATGTGATTTAGCCTGTAACACTTGTGTAAGTGGAATCCTACAATAAATACTTGTCCTTGTATGCCTGGCTTATTTCGGTCAACATAATGTTTTAAGATACCCCTACGTGGCATATGTCAGAATTGTATGCCTTTTTAAAGCTGAACAATATTGCACCATATGGGTACATCACACTTTTTTACCTATTCATAAGCGCAGTCCGTCAATGGATACTTGTAATTACTGACTCCTGTCACTTCTAGGTTTAACTTTTTGAGGATTTCCACAGCAGCTGTACCATTTTACATTCCCACTGACAGTGCACAAGGCTTTGAACCTTCCCACTTCCTCATTAAGCACTTGTTGTTTTCCCTGAAAGCATTCAGAAAAAGGACAGGCATGATCTCATCTGTTTTAACAGAAGAGGCAGTCGGGAATTAAGGATGTGACTACAGAGACTAGTTTGGGGGCTACTGCAGGAGGTCTTGAAGGTGGGAGAGAAGGAGGGTGACCAAAAGCCATTCCAAGGCATCTGATCTGGGTGTACCAGCAATGGAGGCCCGGACAGAAGGGGTTGAACAGATAGTGCAGGGATCTGTAAACAGCAGTGGGGCTCTGTCCGGGTTGAGTCTATATAAATGTTTATTTTCTCATCAAGAAGTAGTTGGGTCTACTCTGCTGACAGATGACTGGGGCAGGCTGATGAAAGTGAAAAACTATCACCCTGGTGATTTATTAAGCAAGCACAGAAACATCTAGGACTCTAGGTTCATGAAGATCAAGAGTGGAACAAAAGGCCTCAATACTATAAGGTGAAGACTCATCTAGCAATTATTTGGTTTTCATATTGGCAAATCGGACTGTAACAGTGAGTAAGGACTGAAAAAACCTCCTTGGGGCCAGGAACTGTGCCACATGATTTCACACACGGCTTCTCAATGCCCAGCAACCAAATAAGGGCAGTATTGCTTAGTTGCTACATGAAAATTGATATTAGCCCCTAGGTAACTCACCAGCGGTCACACAATGATGGCGCTTGAGTATACACCTAGAAGTGGCCCCTTAATATCAGATATACCAGATGTTTTCCATTCCTTCCAACTGCTTTTGTTCTTTTCCTCTGAGACAGAGTCTCACTATGTCACCCTCAGTAGAGTGCTGTGACATCACAGCTCACAGCAACCTCAAACTCTTGGGTATAAGCGATTCTCTTGTCTCAGCCTCCTGAGTAGTTGGGACTACAGGTGCCCGCCACAACACCCAGCTAATTTTTTTTCTATTTTTTAGTAGAGACAGAGTATCACTCTTTTTTTTTTTTTTGTAGCCCTTTCTTCATCACCCTTGGTAGAGTGCTGTGGCTTCATAGCTCACAGCAACCTCAAACTGTTGGGCTCAAGCGATCTTCTTGCCTCAGCTTCCCCAGTAGCTGAGACTACAGGTGCCCGCCACAACACCCAGCTAATTTTTTCCTATTTTTTGGTAGAGACAGAGTCTCGCTCTCTTTTTTTTTTTTTTTTTGGTAGCCCTTGCTTCGTCACCCTCAGTAGAGTGCCGTGGCATCACACAGCTCACAGCAACCTCCAACTAACTCCTGGGCTTAGGCAATTCTCTTGCCCCAGCCTCCTGAGTAGCTGGGACTACAGCAGAGTCTCACTTTTGCTCAGGTTGGTCTTGAACTCCTGAGTCCAGCAATCCACCTGCCTCGGCCTCCCAGAGTGCTAGGATTACAGGTGTGAGCCACTACATCCAGCCAGACTTTGATTAGCCTCAGTTTCCCCATCTGTAAGTGATAATAACAATCATCACCACCACCACCATCATCATCATGCCTTCCTCACTTCTTGTTAGGCTTATCCAATACATGCAGGTGATTTTATTTTAATCATAGTGGTTCATCAGTCTAGATAATTCAGGCCATATGTTTCACTCTTTGCTCTGAGAGGGAGGGTCATTTATAGCAAAAATAGCTACAGGAGTAGTGAAATGCCCCACTCCCATTCATATGCTGCCGCTCTAACCCCCAGTGTGGCTGCATTTGGAGATGTGGCTGCTAGGGAAATAATTAAGATAAAATGAAGTCATAAGAGTAGAGCCCTGATCAGATAGAATTGGTGTCCTAATGAGAAGTAATATAAGACATCGCCCCCTCTTTTTCACTCTTGTCCATCTCCCCTCCACCTAATACAAGCAGGACCCAGAGAGAAGTCGGCAAAGAGAAATCAGCTCTCTAGAGACCAGGAATGTGTCACTGAAGCCACACAGTCTAAGGTATTTTCTTAGGAAAGCCAAGGCTAAGACACGATTCCCAGACAATCTATAAGGCACCGTCCTAGGATCTGGGGGTCACTTCCCTGTGAGATATTTTCTTTTCTCACTCGCTCTCCTTCAACAGCTGAGTCCTCTGACTCACTCTGGACGCAGAGTCAGCAAAATATCCCTTACTCTTATTAAGAATTCTCCCTGCTAAGAAACATAAGGAGAAACTGGAGATTAAGTCAGTCTGGGAGTGATGAAAATCGTGGATTATTTTTAAACCTAGCAAATGCCATCTAGAAACAAGGTGGGGGGAAATAAAAAAAAGAAGCAACTCCCTGTCTGCGTGAGCCTGTCCTGACCAGGTGAAATATGTACTTCTTTCTCTGCTCGAGTGAAAAGACACTGAGTTTACAGGGAAGAGTCCATATCCGAGTTTGATTTACCCATGTAGAAGTGGTAGGTGTTACTCAAGAAACTAATGAAATCAATAAACCAAAAGCAGGGGGTTTTGTTTTTAATCCGCCACCAAGGACCTAAGCAAGCAACAGAAAAAAAAGCCATCTGGTAGAATCAGAGCTCTTGCCATTTCCCTAAGATTATTCAATTTATTCTTGTCAGGATTAATTTACTAAACCCATGCTGGATTTTTTATTTAGATGATATTATGGGTTTGTCATCCACTGTAGATCTGTGCGAGAGGCGCCCCGGGGACTGCGCTGGCTTCCAAACAATGTTGGACTCAAATTGGAAAAATGTCACTTTGTCGGGGACAAATTATTGTTCGGAGTGTTCTGCCTGGAGCTGGTATCTCTGGGTGGGTTCCGGCCTGACCTTTTCTTAATCAGAGTAGTCAAGTAAGAACTCCAGCCCTGCTCGGTGACTGCGCTTGAAGAACAGCTCCACGACTTAAGTGTTAAGTACAAATTTGGAGCTATGTTCTCATCCCCGAGCAAGCAATTTCCTTGCAGAAGCCTTCCTGTAGCTGGGAAACCCCAAGCAATGTGGCTCGGTTGTTGGGGAAAGATGGGATTGTGCAGAGACAGAGGGGACTCCCGCACAGGACGGGTGGGACCTTGCAGAGGCAGTGGATTAGCCTCAGTTTCCCCATCTGTAAGATAATGATGATAATAATAATAATAATAATAATAATGATAATAATAATATGGCCTCCCTGCTTTGTTAGGCTCACCCAACACATGGAACAGTCTTAGACCGTGGCAAGTCATCAATAAACGTTCGCTCCCACTGACAGCATCATCCAGAAGGTTTTGTGAGACCTGGTTCCGAGCGAAGCCCTGAGAACCTGAAAACAGTTCTAATTTTAAAGTTTTCTCTTCCAAGGCCTCTGAGTTCTTCCGGCTTTCAGACACCAAAGCACTTGTGTGTCTGTTCTCTAAAGAAGCGGTTCTCTCTCCCGGGAGAGGTTTCTTCTCTTCTGCTCTTGTGCGTTCGTTGTTTTTGATGATTTTTGTAGGTCAGGGTGATTTTTGCCCACAATGCACCGTCCTGCCGGATCCTGTAGCGGCATCATTCACAGCTCCAAGGTGCCAGGCAGCTAAAGATCCCTGGAAACAGGTGCAGAGAGGTACCTGCCCAGGGGATTCCAGAGGCCTCAGGGGGTTCAGAATAAGGGGCCAGTGCTGCATTGAATAATTACCTCCCCTAAAAGACATGCTTATGCCCTAAGTCTAGTACATGTGAACGTGACCTAGTTTGGAATTTGGGTCTTTATGGATGTAATCACGGATCTTAAGATTAGAAGATCCTAGTTTATCTGGGTGGGCTTTAAATCAAGTTACAAGGATTCTTTCAAGAGGCAGAAGACAAGAGAAAACCGTGTGGAGACAGGCAGTGATGACACTATGAGAAGCCCAGAACTCTTGGAGGGAGGGCAAGCTTCCTGGCACCTTGACTTTGAACGTCTAACCTCCAGAGCTGTGACAGAACAGACTTCTGTTGTTTTAAGCCACCCATTCAGCAGCAATATTTTTCTCCACTTATAGAAAACTAATGCAGAGGCTCAAGGAGTTTCTTCTGCTGAGGTCTTCTGCTTCCTACTTGGTGACTAATCACTGAAAAAAAAAAAAAAAAAGGCAGGGGTGGTGCAGAGACCACTCCCAGGCAGCGTAAGCTGGAGGAGAAAAGAAAAATTCCTTTACAAGAAATCCCAGGGCAATCACAGGCTGTTATCATCACAGGCCCAGGTATTCTCCTAAGACAGCCCCTGGAAGCTCTAAATTGATGATTTAAGTTATCAATTCTGGAAGAGCAATGGAAAGAAAAGACCAGGGTGCTTATATGTGACATATGAGTTAAGTAAGGATCATACATCCTGGGCACAGCATTATGCTCTTGGATTCAGACACTCACAAAGTCCCAGAGAGCTTTTCAGGGGAAATAACCCGAGAGCTTAAGTCATCTCTCGGGAGCATGGTGGGTGGACATAGCAAAAGGTTCATCTGACAACCCCAACAGGCTTTTTAGGATCCACTACGTTACTGCCGGGGAAGAAATCTAAGTGTTTCGCTCTTCCTTTCTAAACAGATAATAAATGCTATGGCAAGACAGTTTATAATGCTAAGAAAAACTGCATTTGACATCACATTCCCAGAAGAACTCACAGTACGTTTCAAATACACATGCAACGTTACAGCCAGTTTCCTTTGCTAATTCTGATAGTTGGGACACTTACATTTCCTAGTGTTCTGAAAATATCAATCACTTCTAATTTAAAACAAGTCAAGAAATGTGAGTTTAGACGCTAGGATTTCGTGAAGATTCTCTGCAGCCTCACTTCTTAATTTTTTTTTGACCTTCACTAAGACTCGAGTTTTGAAAATAAACACGCACCATTTGGCTCAAGGCTTCCCATTTTGCAGAATGAGGCAAGTGAGTTTCAAAGAGTTGAGAGAATTGGCATCACACGGCTCTGACATTACACTTAGTGACAGAAAGGGGACTGCACTCTGTCTGGCCCACCTGCTGTGTATTTTATGGTTCCCCTGCACCTGCATTATATACACTGTGCTTGAATCTGAATATTTAAATCACATCCTAAAGTTAATTGCCTTATTAACAGTACAGCCGTTCAGCTTAATTTTTCAGAGCCTGTGTTCATTCAACTCAAAAAAATAAGATTCAGATAAGGTCACTTGAATACATGAAGAATAGTATAAAATGTTTGCCCTGATATATTTTATCCATTTCCATGTCAGACCTGAAGTTTCCATTCACAAATTTGCTCAGCACCTGCAATATCACAAATGACCAGCAGATGGAAGCAAATAACTGCAAAAAAATTCAAAAGCGCCAAGAGCAGACAGGATTTAATTGCATCAGGCCTGTAAACTTCTTGAAATATCACAATGTCTCCGCTCCCTCAAATTTTAAGCCTCAGATGGCTGTGTGCTTTAATTACAAAGCTCTAATTACCTACTGGGAGTGTGTGATCATTTTATTTATTAAGCATTGTATTATTATGTGTTTACGAAGGTTTGGTGTGGCACACATCCTTGTCGTAGGTACAGGATATTCTGAAAACACTAGGGTTTCAATCCAAATATGAAGAAGACTGGAATTTAAGAGCTACCGTCACCTGAAGTCAAACAGCAAAC
Organism: Perodicticus potto; assembly: GCA_963574655.1. Classification (NCBI taxonomy): domain Eukaryota; kingdom Metazoa; phylum Chordata; class Mammalia; order Primates; family Lorisidae; genus Perodicticus; species Perodicticus potto. The sequence continues at coordinate 23,922 of CAUYRH010128806.1, forward strand.
AACTCACGTACACTAAGTAAAATCTCAACACAAATCAATTCAACCAGGAAAGTCAAGTTTACCTTCCTGTGGCACGGCAAACCTGCTGACTTTGTAAACATCTGGAGGAATTTTAAGGGGACTTTGGAGATATTTTCTTTGAGAAGAAATATTTTCTTAGGCAGAAAAAAAGAATCTGTAAAGCCAGAAAGATCACAATACAATCCCCAAACCAGGCTCCTATGCAAAGCAAGCAAGCAGGGGTTCATTTTGACTTTCTTGAGAATTGCACCCTTACCTCCCATAAACTATTGAATTTAGAGCTTTTCATTCTACTTTTTTTTTTTTTTTTTTTTTTTGCTAGTTTGCTTTTCAGCAGACAAGAAGCAAGAAGCTTCAGTATCTCAATAGCCAGCCTTACCAACAAGCGAGCTGGCGGGGAAAAGGCCCGGTAACTTGAGGGTTGCCGGCTCAGCACAATTAAATTTGATACTGAGGGAGACAGCCCCCTCTCAGGTAGGAGGCACGTGTCACCAGGTGAGCTCAAACCAAGGGTCTGTTTGCAAATAAGAGCTATGCATTGGCATCACAGCAGGAGTTTAATGAGAGTGCTTTTAATTAACTGTAAAAGTAATTACCCATATTAGATGTAAATCACACTTGTTTTTACATGAGGTGAATAATTTTAGCTCCGCTTTTAAGAATAATACTTTTGGAGGAGCTGTCAGCTGCAAACTCTCAACAAGTTGGTGCGCTGTTTCCTCAGTACACAGGAGAAATATACCAGCAATACCCAGGAGAAATGTACCAGCCCCGGAAGCCTGAGTTTGTCACCTGCCTTCTGTCAGCTAAGAGGCTTCTCCTTTTATTTCCATTAGGCTCCCGCATCTAAAATATGCCTCTCTACAGCTGTGCCCTCAGAGAGAAACACCCCCACAATAGGACCCAAATTCAGTTTTGTTTTGTTTTTTTCCTTTTGGCTTTTAGCATTCTAGCCCCCAACATATCCACAGACAGGCTCTCGTGAATAATTAAGGACCAGCGGCCAAATGAGCAGGAAAAAAAGAGATGATGGAAGAGGCCCTGAGAGGTCTGGACTGTGGCCCTCGAGTGAGCTAAGGTGGATCTCACCCAAAGAAAGAAACGCTGGAGTGAAGAAGCTAGGGCAAGAGCGAGGCCGCACTCGCAAGTCTCAGGGTGCAACTTCTGATGAGGATAAACGTCTGTGTCACCAGCCCCAAGACAAGCCACCTGCACTGTCCGGGATTTATAAACACACAGACCATGAGAAAATGACAGAGGTCAGTGTTGGGAGCCAGTGAAGGTGAACTGCTTGGCTGGGGAGCTGTGTTAAGAAGCTGTCCTTGGGGGCCTCCAAAATCCCTCAGTCTTCAACAGGAGCATGAGCAGGCTCCCCAGTTCAACGCAAACATCCAGGATGCAGTTTGCAAATACAAAATTACTGGCTAATTATTTACACTTTGATAGGCACCTTCATTAAAGGTTTTGAGGATGCAATTATCAAATTGAGGTTTAGTGCACTCAAGCTAAGCGACTGAAGATTGGGGATGGGATGGGATACAGAAAGGGTGAGATTACACCCACCAAGTCAGCCAGAAACTTGGTGGGTAACTGGGTCCCTCTGAAAAGAAGCCAGGCCTTCCCTCGGAACAGCACAGCCACCTACCACTGCCTTTCTGTTCTCATGGATCGCCTCCTCGGGGGTTTTGTTGCTGTTGTGCTGTTGATGTTACTTGCTTGGGGGTCTCTGCCTTAAAACAGCCTGAAGAGGGGCCCAGAGCAGGAAATGTGCCAGTTTGATTTAGTGCCTGAAACTTACCTTGGTTCAGGGCCACCTAAAAAAAGGGCCAGCCTAAAACAGTGTCTCCCAAGTGGAGCTGTTTATATTGTAATTCCTGTCTGGAGGGGCACACGTATTGCCCAGAGCCTCCAATATCTCCAGTATCCTAGGGCAGCTGCTTCCCACATCATCAATATGAGAGATTTAAATAATATATATATATTATTAAATAACATATATATATATGTATAACATTGTTCTCAATTAGTACATCAACCTATTGAGGAAATAAGGCTTAATGCATGTTTGGAAATACTAAGCTAAATAATTTACTACGATATCTGAGGGACAATTCAACAAGAAGCTGCATTTTAATTTCATTTCCAGGCGTCGGTCAAAATATGTAAGAGAGAAAGCTCAGGAGACAAGTCTATCTTGTTTCAAATCCTGACCCTACCTTCTATGAGTAATGTGGCTTTACAAAGCAACCTTTCCCTCCCTCAGTTCCTGTGTTTCAGAAAATGGGCTTCCCAGTCCTGACAGCATCAGACAGCAGGTGCCGGTGTTACGTGAGGCAAAGTGGACGGGGTGCAGTCACACAGTCGAGGGTCAAAATTTTTGTTACGATCACAATTTAAAAATTTGACTATATGTGTTATAATGTACATTATAGAATTGTATCATAATTATTGTTCTTCCTTCTTGATAGATGTTTCTAAAAACTGCCTGAATTCTTCCAGATCACCGCGATTTCAGTCAATTAAATGGACCCCTGATGGCAACCAAAGCTGCACTTTCTAAAAAGGACGAGTCTCCGGAGAATTGATGCTGCTTTACCGTCCGCCTCAACACCCACAAAACCACTCTTGTAAAGACCCAACCACTACAAGGACTCCTCAAAACCATTTAATTGAATATTTCATTTCCTCCTAGGAATCAGATATTCCAGAAAGATATCCAAGGGTCAGAGCAAGATTTATGCCAATTAAAGAAGGTGCGGCACAGCTGAAGGTCAAGGAGCTCGTGCAAATGACTTGGGGGAAAAATTAGCATTCTGATGCTTCCTGTTGAGTGTACAAGGATGAGCTGCCGGCTTCCAAGAAGTGGCTGCTGCTCTGACACAGTGTCAGAGCTTTTTTGGTTGCCATGACTCTCCTTGGAAAGTGATATTTGCAGTATTTACTCAGACTCTCACCATCTTCGCAACCACAGTTCCTTCAGAACCAACATTTTCCATCTTGTGACCTTGGACATTTCGCTTTCTGGTAGAAAAAAGATAGGAGCCCTTTCCACAGGATAAAGTAAATAAGTCTTTATGCCAGGAATGTAAACTGTGCTGTCTACACCCTTAAGTTACTGACAGACCAAAACAGTGGCCCTCCTCTGCTCTGACTACAGCCTGGAATTGGAACAGAAATGTCTCTTTGTTCATTTCTTTCGCTACTTTCCACACTCTGGGTGTTAAGAAGAAAATTAAATGTAAGCCGGGCACTGTGGCGGGTGCCTGTGGTCCCAGCTACTAGGGAGACTGAGGCAAGAGAATCGCTTAAGCCTAAGAGATGGAGGTTGCTGTGAGCTGTGACTCCACAGCACTCTACGGAGGGCGATAGAGTGAGACTCTGTCTCTGCAAAAAAAAGAAAATTAAATGTAGATAGACTATTTGGCATTGAAGGGTAAGCATTGTATGAACTAGTGCAATAAAAAGTTAATCTGGGGCGGCGCCTGTGGCTCAAAGGAGTAGGGCGCCAGCCCCATATGCTGGAGGTGGCAGGTTCAAACCAACCCTGGCCAAAAACTGCAAAAAAAAAAAAAAGTTAATCTGTGTGCATACCTTCCTTCAAAGCACGTTTGGGGTGGCCATAAAGTTCCTGTGCAGTTTAAAATAGTGTGCCACTGTGATTACACACAAACTTTACCGCCACCCTGGACCACCATTGTTTTGGTTCTGTTCCTGTTGTAACAATTCTAGATTGGGCAACACACGACTTAGAGCTAATAGGCTAGGAATACATGTCTTTTTTTTAAATTATAATAAACATGTAAATCTAAATCCATGCATCCTTAACTTCTGACCTCCAAGGGTAAGTTTAAAAATAAAAAAAAAGTAAATAAATCATCAGAGAAATAACAATTTCAACTTTTTCAGCAAGTTAAAATAAAAAGGAAAAAATGAATGCATATGTTCTTTTCTACACCATGTGCTTTATTAGAAACTCAAAACACTCAGTTCTTTTTTTTTGGGGGGGGGGCTTTCTGAATTTTATTTTATTTTATTTTATTTTTCTATTTTATGATCCCAATTTTCTTTTCTTTTTTCTTTTTTTTTTTAAATACATGTATTTTATTATTCTTCATTACATTATTTCCCCCCCCCCCACACCCGTCCGTGATAAGACAGAATTGATTTACACAAAAGAATACAGAAAACACCAAAGCTCCTGGTAGTGGGAGAGATTTCAAGTAGGGAGAGAGAAGCTCTCTCCGTTCCTCTCC
>CAUYRH010128810.1:0-11511 GCA_963574655.1 Perodicticus potto
TGTACAAGGTTCCCTCCAAGTAAGCTATTCCGTACAGTTCAATTTTCCAAAGAAGGGAAGTTGAAGACTTTGAGAAAATGATTTTTTAGATAAAATAGTAAATTTAAAAATACACGAATAGTGGCAGCAATAGGGTAAGCCCTTCCCTTTCGTCCTATATCACATACGAGGGATACCCAGCAAGTATCCAGCCATGTAATATGAAAAATAGCATTAACAATGGCGGGATAAGTCTGGACAGCCCTCGTCAACACTGAACATTGCTTCAGCTCGTAAACTTTTGTACATAAATACACACATTCTTAGTTGTATTGCACTTCCCTGTACTGTGCTTCACAAATACTGTGCTTTTTATAAACTGACTCTCTGTGGCAGCCCAGCGTCTAGCAACTCTATCGGCACTATTTTTTAACAGTATGTCCTCACTCTGTGTCTCGGTGTAACAGTTCAGTAATTCTCACAATATTTCAAACATTTTCTGTATTATCGTATTAGTTATGGTGATCTGTGATCAGTGATCTTTGATGTTACTGTTGTGATTGTTTTGAGGTACAGTGCACAAGGCCTAGACAAGGTCATGAGATGGTGAACTTAATCAATAAATATTGCTCTTACTGGTTTACCTTATATCTCTCTCCCTCTTCTCAGGCCTTCCAATTCCTTTGGACACAAGAATATTAGACATAGGACAATTAGGAGGCCTGCAATGACTTCTAAGTGTTCAAGAAAAGGGAAGAATCATATGTTTCTCACTTTAAGTCAAAAAATAGAAAAGATGAAGCTTAGTGATGAGGGGCATGTTCAAAGCCAAGACAGATCAAAAGCTACAACTCTTGCACCAGTTAGTCAAGTTGAAAATGCAATTTTCAGCCATGTTGAAAAAAGTTCTTGAGAGAAATTAAAAGTGAACATACGAATGATACTAATGCAAAAAACAGCCTTATTGTTATATTTGGAAAAAATTTGAGTGTTCTAGATAAATCAAACCAACCACAACATTTCCTTATGCCAAGCCCAATCCAGATTAAGGCCCAAACTCTGACCAATTCTATGAAGGCTTAGAGAGGTCAGGAAGCTGCAGAAGAAAAGTAGGCAGCTAGGAGAGGTTAGTTCATGTGCCTTAGGGAAGAAGCCGTTTCTATAATTGTACAAAAGTGCTAGGTGAAGCAGCAAATGCTAACGGCAAAGCTACAGCTACAGCAAGTTTTCTGGAAGGTTTAGTTAAGAACACTGGTGATGGTGGCATGAAAGCAACACATTTCCAGTGTAGAAGCTACAGCTTCATAGCAAAAGAGGACTCTATCTAGAAATGTCAAAGCTAGAGAGAAGTCAACGCCAGGTTACAGTTTCAAAGAACAGGCTGACTCTCTGATGAGAAGCTAATTCAATGCTGACTTTAAGTTGAAGCCAATGGTCATTTGCCATTCCAAAAATCCTAGGGCCCTTAAGAATTATGCTACATCTACTCTGCCTGTGATCTGGACTTAGAATAACAAAGTCTCGATGACAACAAATCTGCCTACAACATGGTTTTCCGGATATTTTAAGCCTACTGTTAAGGTTTATTGCTCAGATAAAAAGATCCCTTTCCAAAGATTCCTGCTCATTGACAATGCATCTGATTACCCAAGAGCTCTGATGGAGATGTACAAGGAGTTTAATATTGTTTTTAATGCCAGACAACACAACATTCATCCTATAGCCTATGGATCAAGGAGTAATTTTGACTTTTAAGTCTTATGATTTAAGAAATACATTTTGTAAGGCTGAAGCTGCCATTGAAATAGATTCCTCTAATGGATCTGGGAGATAGAAAACCTTCCAGAAAAATCTTCACCATTCTAGATGCCATTAAGACCATTTGCAATTTATGAGAGGAGCTGAAAATATCAGTATTACAGGAATTTGGAAAATTTGATTCAGCCCTCATAGCTGACTTTGAGGGTTCAAGATTTCAAAAACTTCATAGGAGGAAGTAATTGCAGATATGATAGAAACAGCTAGAGAATGAGAAGTGGAGTCTGAAGATGTGATTGAATTTCTGCAATCTCCTGGTAAAAGTTGAACAGATGAAGAGTTTCTGCTTCTGGGTGAGCAATGAAAGTGTGTTCTGTTTTTTTAATTTCAGAAGTAGGGGTACTCATGTTTTATTTACATACTTTGTTTTTTGCACAAATTAAGAGAAAGTCTATTCTAAAATTGGAATCTACTCCTACTCAAGATGTGGTGAACATTGTTGAAATGACAACAATCGATTTAAAATACTACAAAAACTTAGTTGATAAAGCAGGGCAACGTTAGAGAAGATTGATTCTCATTTTGAAAGAAGTTTGCTGTGGATAAAATGCTATCAAACAGCATTTCCTGCTACACAGAAATCTGTTGGAAAGGGAAGAGTCAGTTGATGCAGAAAACTTGGTTGTTCTCTTATGGTAAGAAATTGTTACGGCCACTGCACCCTTCGGTAACCAGTGGTCAGTCAACAGCCCCTTTGCCTCAAGCTGGGACCAATTACATGGCAAAAGTCATGCTCTCCAGCCTCTTCCTTTCCACACAGGAATAGGTTGAGTCTAGAGTTCAAGGCGATCACCTTACTATTTTAGTGAGTTCCCTGCCCTCGCTCCCTTATCTTACTCCCTTTATCTTGAGAACACACCATCATCAGTTAATATATGCAACTCAGATCCTCTCTCCTGGTCTGCTTTTAGGGAGCCCAGCCTAATATATAAAGTGCAAATGAGAAAATTAACAAATGAGAGTAAGCAGTCTTGTGAACATTTTCTTAAACCTTAGCCACATTTCTTGGCAACTTGTCTAGCTTCCAATTTGAGAGATTATAATATCTCATAGTTAATCATCTCATTAAAAGAAATCTACTCACTGCATTCACATAAAAGAACAATGAGAAAGTTCATAAACTAAGACATGGTATGGAAATGTCACATGACAGACGTCATGAATGTAGGATATGATCATTTGAGAATTTCTTTTAATAGACCTATTACTGTAGCACTGTATCTCTCTAGATACTATAATAGAAGCTAATCTTAAAACACTTTAGAAGTTTTGGCAAACCTCCTTCAAAAAACAAGCAATTTTATTAATCTGTAGCAATGAGCAGATTCTCAAGAAACAGTAATTGACAAATGTTTTGAGGCTTTAGATTTTTCTAATTGAATTTATATTAAAAGCGTATAAGCATATTAAGAATTAATACTTAGTATAACTTAAAAACATTTTTCTGCTTCACTTGTTTTTCTTCTTACCAAAAGTGGAAGAGAGAACCCCACGAGAGTGGCATGATTCATTCAGCCAGTGGCTCCTGAATCTTATGAAAAGTTTAACCCAAATCTCAGTTGCTTTTTTCCCCTCCCCTAAATGATGCCTTCCTCTACCAAGTTCAAGCATAATGGAGCTTATCCAGCATTATGTGGAGATTCTTTCCGAAATAATGTGTACACTAATACAGTTCCTGACCAACCAATGACAAGGACTCTATGCAACTTGCCCAAATATCCTTATAGTCCTGTTCTGGTATTTATTTTCCTTCCTAGGAACATTTTTTAAAATTTATACTTAGAAATTTCATAATTTTCTTTTATTATTTATCTCATGGATACAGATTTTCTGTTAATAGATGACCACATATTTTAATCATATTTTTGATTATAAGAGAAAAATTAATTTATCATAGAAATTTTGAGAAATTCAAAAGAAAAAAGTAGAAGGAGTGGAGAAAAGAGGAAAAGATGAGCATCTATTATACTTTCAGGCATTTCCTTTCTATATTTTATATTTGTATAGATGTGTTCATAAAAATACTCATTACTAGAGTTCACTATATTGTAGTTACATATTCAACACTTTACTTTTCCACTTCATCTTTACACTGTCTGTCTGCAATATGAAAAGAGAGTTTTGAGTGGCCACTTCTGGTAATCTCTGCCCTCTTGAACTCCAGTCTGCTGTGTGTTTCCTGCTGGCCCTTATTACTATTGTGCCTTGTGCAATAATTATACATTACATCATTCCTTCCCTTACTCCTATTAGTACCATTTGGCAGGAATAAACTAGAAATTTTTATATTCTCTAAAATGACTAACGAACTGCCTTATACACATGAATTTCTTGAAATAATGAGCAATCTAATCAAATTATGCTGAAGTGACAGGATTAATTTTCTAGTAATGACAATAAAAGCTTGACTTAAAAATTTCAAAAATAACAATTACCGATTAGTTAATACCTCAAATCAATATTCTATAAAAGCTTTTTACTCTACAAATGTAACTCTTTTAGTCAAGATGTATTTGAAAACACATTTAATCTCCTAACTTCTTTAAGTGATATTTTACTTCCTTGTTAAATAATTATTTATCTTTTTTTAAAATCAATGCTCTATCTGTAATACTCATGCATTTCAAATATTTTCTTCATAAAATAACAAGTTAGAATGAATTCTGTGACATATTCAACTCACAGAGTATAAAAATAAGCATGTAAGTTGTTTTAATTATCATTTGTATAGTTTGGACTAAATGAATAGCATTTTAGGAGATAGTTTTTTACTATAAAGAGTTCTTAACTTTGCTTCAAATTGAGTTGCACAAGGGTAATTCCCCACTGAAGGGTGCTCGGAGGAGAGAACGAGAAAAGAGACGGACAGTTTTCCAATAACAGAAGTGACAGTGTATTTCTTCTGCTTCCCTACAGATGACAGCAGATATTTATTGTGACTACTATACCTAGAAAAATCATTTGACCTCCTTTGTTTTAGTGACAGATACATTTCTCAAGAGCATTACTTCTAAGAGATTATGGCTCTTTTTATTAAAGAAAAAATAATCCATCAGGAAAGTTTACATTACTAGGATTGGCATCTTTAGATCTACCAAAATCACTTAAACTGTAACCCATTTTCCCATCAACTATGTTGACAGAGCCCTTCCATAACACACAAGCAATAACACCTGCCTCTCGAAGGTCAATATTGTGTTTTCTAAAGTAGCACAACTGAATCAAAGGACATACCCTATATTATTAAGTTTAGGGCAGAACTCTTGTCTGAAAATTGTTTATTTGTATTGCATGATCTGTAGTACTGAAATCTCTTGTAAGTGGGTACAAAAAAATGGTAGCAGTGGCCATTAACTAATAATAGCTAACAGTTACGAATGTTTATAATGAACCATATACTCATTTACTCTTCACAACCACACAGTGACATGACAATTAATGCTATCACTTTTACTTCACAGATTGAGAATCTCAGACACAGAGATTTTAAGGAACTTGTTCAAAGTCAGAATGCGAGGACTAGAACTCATGCACCTGAGGGCCACGGTTTGTGTTCTCAGCCCCTGTGGTGTACTCAAAAGACAGCAAGTAACCCGGGCAGTGGATGGTTGATTTGGCCCACAAATGCTCCAGAATTCATACTCAGCTCTGCCACCCACTTAAGACCATTCAATTGTCAGCTACAGGACATCCTTTGCAGACCATTTGATATATCCTGAAAGAAATGTATGCACTTCCAAGGGACTATACGGTTTCTTATTTTATTTGCCAATCCGCAGAAAATTCAACACACTTTGCCTCTCACTCCTGCTGTTACCCTTCTCTGATGCCCCTTGCCCATGATGCTCTTTGAGCTCTTTCTTCTGACACATTTCCCTAATTGTTTCTTTCTCTCCCAAATTTTCTACTTTACCCCTAGAAAGACTATGCATTTTTAACAAACTTCTCCACATCACGAACTTTACGAGATCATTCAGACCTATCTGAAAACTGGATTCATTTTGGATTCTGCTGCGTTCTCTGAGTTGGTGGTACCTCCCTCTTCAACATTGGATAGGGGAATTGATACAGGACCCTAATTGTCACTACCCTGCAGTTCGCAATATTCCTCTGACCTATGAGGCTCATGTCACCTTCTACCAATCTTTGCATGTATTAATTGCCAATCCCCAGATTGCCCTCCTTTTGCTAGAGACATATGCACTTGGCTTCAGTTTTTCTCTCCACCACAATCTTGTCATCATCTTAACTAACTTCAATGTCCAAATATACGATCCACATAACAAATCGGCTGCTTAGTTCCTGAACCTCTTCATTCTCAATGAGATCCCACCATCATGGTAGGAAGAATTTTGGCCCCATGATTTATGCCTGTGGTCTCTGGACTATGAATAGGTAAGAAAATTAAAATTAGTTATTAAAATTTCTTTTTTTCTTCTTATTTTGAGACAGAGTCTCACTATGTCACCCTCTGTAGAGTGATGTAGTGTCACAGCTCACAGCAACCTCAAACTCTTGGGCTTAAGTGATTCTCCTGCCTCAGCCTCTCAAGTAGCTGGAGCTATAGGCGCCCACCACAATGCTCAGCTATATTTTTTTGTTGTTGCAGTTGTCATTGTTGTTTTAGCTGGCTTGGGCTGGGTTTGAACCCTCCAGCCTCTGTGTATATGGCCAGCGCCCTACCCACTGAGCTATGGACACCACCAGTAATTAAAATTTCTAATCAGTTGATTTTAAGATAAAGAGATTATCCTAAATTCTGGGCCCAATATAATCACATGAGCTCCCCTCCACCCCAGCTGGAGGCAGAGAAGGAGAATCAAAAGTGATGTGGTGGAGAGTCAGAGACACTCCACGCAGGGTCCTTGGTTTGAAGAAGGAGGGGGTCGTGTGACAGGGAATGCAGGCGGCCTTAAGTTACTGAGAGGCTCCCGGCTAACACCCAGCAAGGAAGTGAGAACCTTATACTACAGCAACAGGGAAGTGAGAAATCTGAATGAATAGATTTCCTCTCCCCACCCTGCTCATTATCAGAAGGTCCAGAGAAAGGCCCAGGCAGCTGACACTTTAATTTATTTCTTTTGAGACCAGTACTAGAGAAACACCCCAGATTTCACATCTACATAACTGAGATAATAAATTTGTTTTAAGCTTCTGAGTTTGTGTCAACTTGTTACAGCACCAATAGAAAAATAACACAACACAACACATCTGCATGCTGAACACCCCACCTCAGTGCCTGCAGACCAGCAGCACTTCCCTCAGCCAGCAATACATTTCCTTCACGCTGCAAGGTTCGGGGTAGGTCTCAGTCTCAGACCTTGCCTTCATCTCAATTACTGCTGAATATCCCAAAGCCCAGAAAACACACGATATACAACACTTTTAAGTATTATTTAATGTCTTCTCCCCTGCTACACTGTTATAGAGCCTGACCGTAATTACACCATACTCCACCCTCCTAACATAGTGCTCGGACTTAGTAGACATTCACTAAAATTGTACCAGATAATAATTTAATAAAAATCCAAGAGAAATAGAAAAAGAAGCTTCCTAAACATGGATTGAATTTGTCAAGACTTATTTTTAAAAACAAATACTGCAAAGATCTGTTTTCCATAACATTAAAATTCAGTAAAAGCATACCCTGTATGCCAAATATTTAATTAATGTTTTGGTATTAGTTTCTAAAGCAGCTTATAAATCAGTGGTTCTCAACCTTCCTAATGCTGTGGACCTTTAATACAGTTCCTGTGGGTCGTGACCCACAGGAAACTACTGTTGTAAATGGACATATGCTAATTATCCAAATGTGCAAGTTCATAAGATTATTTTATTATTATTACAATTGTTAATGTGAAACACACAGTAATATATAAAGGTAGAAAAATATGGTGCTCATAAACTCTATTAACAAATTGCTTTAATGTCATTGGCAAAAGAAATTCTCTTTTCCATTTGCATATGGTATAAATTATATGCTATTTTCATGCTGCATGAACACATTTCCAAATTAAAATTTAACTTACGATTGGAAGTTTAAAGGAGACACACTAATCACAAAATTTTATAATTATATTAAGTCCTATTTTGAATTGCTTGCCACCTCAATGGGAATTTCTAATGAGATGAGAAACCACCATCTTGTTTCATTAGTAAACAATGAAGTAGACAAACAACATTGTACCCATTTCATATTACCTCTATTGTAGTCATAACATCTCTATTTTGAAAATAATCCTTTGATTCTTAAAAGTTAATCTCAAACACAAGTATCCAAAAATACATGTTTCAAGTCCTTTGTAAGCTAAGTAGACTTTTTAAAAAGTATCCCCAATGTAACACCAATAAAATTAAGATTTTATTTATCTTTAAATTCGTAGTATCACACACATAACCCATCTTTAGGTATTAGTTTTACTTGCAAACAACAACTAAAATAATTAAAATACTTTATTTCTTAAGTTGGAAGCACACATCCTTGTCATATGGATCTGTCAGTATTAATAACACATAATTGTTTTCTGTTTTGGTCATACAGATATAACTACTGTATAACTAAAAGTTAACCACATGTCTATCAACAATATTGGGATGTGGAATAACATAACTGTAAATATTATGTTTTAAATTTGACTTACATATCATTAAAATTTTGTAAAACAAAAAATTTTCAAAGAATTTTGAAATACAGAAAATAATTTTGAACAGTACTGTTTAGTGGTTGTCAAATGGCTCTGAACATTCAAATTATTTGCATTTTAAGTTTCCAGATGAATCTTATACATAGTCAGAATTCCTGGTATAGTAGAAAACATATTAGACTTTGGAACTGAGAAGGCAGCTATACTAATCCAGTATCCACCAAATATTGACTGGGTTCTTGTCAAACTAATAGATCTGACTAGACCTCAGTTTTCTCATCAATAAAGTGATGATAATAGTATCTCCTTTGTCAGAATACTATAAGAATTAAGTGAGAAAATGCACAGAAAATTTTCAAGTGCAGACAAACACATTGTTTTCATTCTTGCAAATTTCAAATGGTAAAGTTCTCTTACACGATGAAGTGTTAAATATGAAAAAGCACAACATACTTATTTCATCTTGCTGACAAAAATCAGAAACATCAATCTCAGATTATTGTACTAATGTCCTCTCTCATCATAGAGAACAAAAGCATGTCAAACAATTAGAGAATGTCACTTTCTGAAATAAATATTCTATCTTTAAGTTATTAGAATATGATTTGGGTATCTCAGTATGTCGGAGAAATGCTAAGTAATAAAACTGCCAAAGGAGGAAAATAGTATTTAAGAGACATCCTGGGATTGTGAAGCAGCGGATGCTGAGTCAGATGTGGGGCACGACTTGCTGCTTGTAGAGCATCAGAGGCAGCAAAAAAAGAGTAAAGGAAAGAGAATAATGAAAAGACCACGAGCTTACACTAACAGCCCCTTTCTTCAAATTAAGCTTTAATTATTTGTAATTTACTTTCTTAAATGACATATGATAGTTATGTGAAATGAAAATCTAATTTAGTTAAAATATGCAATTGATTTTTGTTTCAAAGGGTAAGAAAACAAAATTAAAAATTTTCCAAAGACCTCTCTTACCGTGCAACAAGTAGCTCTCAAAAGTCAGGAAAACACTGGCTGTGAATGCCGTGCCATAAAGCACACTGCAGAGCATGCTAGGGAAATTTGTTCATAAAACCAGGACTCTTAGTTAAAAGACAACTAATCTGACGATCCTATTATAAAAAACTTTATTATGATGAACTAACAACACAAATACACAGAAAATCATTGCAATCCTTACTGTGCCAGTTGGAGCTGATGTGAGAAATACAAAACTAAAATTCTTACAGTTACACTGACAAAAATCACCAGGACAAAGATTAAACACACTTTTCATATAGAGTGATATTAATGCCATCGTCCAGTACAGAATAGTATGTATGAAATCTAACTGATTTCAAAATATAAACAATTGTTAGAATAATCCAAATTTGAGTATCCAAAGTTGCCTTGATAATATTTCATTATAAATGACTGTACTGCCTTATTTATCTACCAAAATTAATTAAAATTTCCAAAGATAAGAATCGATCTCTATCTTCTTTATCCTCTTTCTCTCCACCCTCCTGCACTCAATGAACATATGTGGTATGGCCGGCATCCCTTCTAGATCTATTTTCGGTTAGGAATACTACACTTGATTTCGTACCTCCTAGTTTTGCAGGGTGACAGGCTCCTAAGAATTTAAGTTGGGTGCAACTCTTTGACATACAGAGGTATGAATCATCTCAAGGAATTAAGAGGGAGTAGGATATACAATAAAGGGCTAATACCGTGATTTCAAATTAAAAAGTGAATAGAAAATCATTCTCACAAGCTAGCTTCTATGAATGAAAAGATGGGAGATTTACAAGAATTCACAATGCCACGGAGTAAAGCAAATGATCAAGGCACTTTTCAAATGGAAAGTATGTTAATTTCAATGGATATCTGTCATTTTAAATACTCAAAAATATGTTGAAAATAAGAAAACAAACTATTCGTGGAAAATATAGAGCATCAGGATGTCTCAAGTTATATAGATTACAACATAGGTTTAGTGGTAGATGAGTTACTGGGAACTTTAAAAATTATGGAAAAAATATTAAGATATTTCAAAATTGTGTTCAAGTGTATCAGTGAATATGCTGTTGCGCTAAAATATCGTTTGTATAAATATTGATGGGGTCTATCATAATTTTAATTAATTTAACTGCTTCTTCAAGGCTTAACATTTGTTTCATTAAGAATATCAGTTTACATTTTTAGCACAAAACCACATTGCAAGAGAAAATACATCAACATAGAGATGTAAAAAGGAAAAGTCAACGATAAACTCTACACCTCTGTTCTTTCTTAGAGAACAAATGATACCAAATTAGGTGCAGTTTTCTCACACACAAATGAACAAACATGTAAAGATTACTTTTTGTAAAAACGGCATTATTCTACGTTCATTACTATACAATTGCCTTTCTTTACAGAGAATATAATCTATTTTCATTAAGAATAAAAATAACCCCATACCAAAAAAACCCCTGTGGTTTTGGTAATTGTAAATTCAAAGTATGATAAATTTTTCAGAATGGGAACTTTTATTTTCATAGAAATCTAGTGCATGAAAACAAGTAGGTGATATGTTCATAAACACAGGACAGCTGAAAGACTTGTAATGCGTGCAGGCAACCAGATCACAAATTCTCATGTCAAAAGTAAGAGCCCATATTTGCTGCAGAAAATTACTGATGACCTGGGAATGCACTATTTTAGAACTATTTTTATAATCACATGACACCTTATAAAGGACACCGCAAAACTAGGAACTCTTGACGCCAGCAGTAGCATGTGGGTGCATTATTTTACTTTATGCATTATCACCTCGAACTATGTAAATTATTTCTAAATACTTTTATTTTAATTTGCTATATTCATTTAGGCTGCAAACTTATATATAAACCAATACTTTTAAAAATGTATTTATAGGCTCGGCACCTGTGGCTCAACAGGCTAAAGTGCCAGCCACGTACACCTGAGCTGGCGGGTTTGAATCCAGCCCGGGCCCACCAAACAACAATGACGGCTGCAACCAAAAAATGGCCGGGCGTTGTGGCGGACGCCTGTGGTCTCAGCTACTTGGGAGGCAGAGGCAAGACAC
>CAUYRH010128812.1:0-15556 GCA_963574655.1 Perodicticus potto
GGCTGGATACGAACCCACCAGCTCAGGTGTACGTGGCTGGCGCCTCAGCCTGTTGAGCCACAGGCACCGAGCCTATTACTTTTTTTTTTAATTATCAAAGTAATGCCTGACCATCATAGAAAACTTGACAATACACAAAGCTACAAAGTGAAAGAAAAGTCATCCCAATTTTACTGCTCTTAACATGTTGACACAGAAAAAATTCACTACTGATCTCACTGCTAACATTTTAAAATATGGTCCTTCAGTCTTGTTCTATTGTAATATTTTCTTATTTCTGCTTTTTTCCTGATATTAAACATTAATAATTTCTCTAAGATTTCTTAAACTGTCCTGGAAAGTCCTTGTTAATACCTAGATAATACTGTTCAAATGATTGAGCAAGGTTGAACATGAATCAAGTAGTAAGATTTTTTTAACTTTTAAAATTTTAATAATAATGAAATATCAAACATTTGTTAAAATTACTGACTTAGACCTAAAAGCATCAAATATGAAAAGTTTTGTAAGATTATCCATAAATGAATAAGTAGATTCCATTTATGATAGAAGAATATTTTTGTGAAGATTATGTTTATTTATATGTAAATACATAGAGGTAAAAAAAGGCTACATTCCAGAATGGTAAGAGTATTTACCTCCTGAGTACAAAGGAAGTTTTTACAATGAAAACCTATTATTATACGTAATTGAAAATTTTAAAGTTAAAAACAAACATAAAAGGAAATAGTCATGGCAAAAACTTCAGAAAATATAGAAGGTTATAAAACTAAAATAAAAATAATATCTTCCTACTGTTCACAAAGAATTACTATTTTAACATATGTACTTCTAAATACAAGGCTTTACAGGCACATTGCATGCATATTACTTTTAAAAATTGCACCACATATATATTTGCTTATAGTTCTATATTAATCATTTCTACAGTGTGTATATTTCCATGTTAATTTCATAACTGAATTATAATCAATTTAAATTTCCCTTCCAATGGTCACTTCTTTGGCCTTCTAAATAATGATGCAGTACCATATGCTTATACCAAGAACTTTATATGTATGGTTTCTAAAATCATTTCTTTCTCTGAAAGTGACCTGTTCAAGAGACGTTCTCTTAAAGTGATTTACTATTACTTAGCCCACATTAAGACAGTCTCTTCTTACTCTTCTTTTCCTGGGGTTCCAGCTAAAGTTGATTTACTTTGTCTACAAAAGATGCTTAGTTTTTATCCATCTCCCAACACCTGTATTCCAAAGAAAAAGTCTTATTCAAAGTGGCGTAAATAGATATTAATTTCCAAGGACTTCATTTTAATGTATTAAGTTTCATAGTTTGAGTTTCCTTTCCAGTTATTATAATATTAAAATTACAGGGGAATATTTCACTACAGAACGTAATTCATTGTTAACTACAGGTATTTGGTGATATCATGTTGGGATTTTTTAGTGCAGCATAAACAGAAATATATAGTTTAAAAGGTAGTTGATCTGAATAAGCTATGGGAAATACAGATGAAGATTTAGAATAATAAGGATAAATATGTGTCCATTACCACACATTATGAGCTTTGGATATTTGAAGAGATACAACATTGATTAGATAAACCCCAGGGTTCTTTCTGACTCCAACAGTCTACTAGTTTGTGATCAATATGCTTGTCTTACAATGTTTTTAAAACACACATCTTGAGATATGCTTGTCTAGTTATGTTAGAGATGGTCAGAGCTTGATATATTTATCTGTATGCAGTCATTAATGCTTCATTTATCAGGAATGACAGGAAATAAAGTTTGCCAACTAAATCATTAAGCACATTTCCAGATCACTACTCTTAACCCCTTTAGACATAAATATTTCTTTGAGGTTTGTTATATATATTTTGTTTAAAAATATTATAGTGTATATTACCATATATTGATATGGGAATTTGATCTCATTGTGAGCAACAATTATTGAACTGTGGAAAAGTATAACACCTTCAGAAGTTCTTGGGGTATGTAGAGATATTTGCCTCTATATTCTACAACCCCAAATTAATATGATAAAGTCTATTAGCTAAATTAGATGTATCACAACTGTATTGAGAAGAGCTTACCTGATTTTCCAAAAATGTTTCATTGTCTGATTACTCTGTTGATCTCTGTTGCTTTTCCCTGTTGTCACTGTGTTTTGATGATAAATCTGTTTCCTTGGTTTATATTAAATAACTTGGGTAAAAGACATTAAGGTGTTCTAAAATTCTTGAGTTTTATGTTAATCACTTGCTCATTAGGTATTTATTTTATTTATCCCTTGATTTAGTCTATTTCTTTTTCTGAGACAGAGTCTCACTTTGTCACTCTTGGTAGAGGGCCTTGTTGTGGAGCCTTGGTGCCATAGCTCACAGCACCCTCAAATCCTTGAGCTCAAGCGATTCTTTTCACTCAGCCTCCCAAGTAGCTGAGACTACAGGCACCTGCAACAATGCCTGGCTAGTTTTTAAAGAGAGGGTCTCACTCTTGCTCAGGCTGAGCTCAGGCAATCCACCTGCCTCAGCCTCCCAGAGTGCTGGGATTACAGGCATGAGCCACTGCACCCAGCCTATATTCTAAATGTTGACTTAATGGCCAAAAGGAGTGACATTTTCAGTTTGTTCTGTAATTTCCACTGAAAAATACATATTACAATATCTTCAATATTCACTGTTATTTATCACTTTCTAATAGTATTCTGACAGAAAATCTGCATTGTAAACACAGTTATAAGGAATTTTACTATATTCTATGAATAGATGGTGGAAAGAAAGGGGAGATTTGCTAATTTATGTATCATCTTATCAACATTTTCCGTCTGTCCTACTGCAACATTTTTTTCTTCCTACTCGATCACTCTCTTGTGCATACAAACATACTGCTATTTTTTCTACCTTAAAAAAATATTTATTTTTGACCTGACTACCACCATTAGTACTTCTTTATTTCTTTGTCTCTCCATGGAGCAAAATACATCACAAATTGTCTATATCCAATGTCTCCAAGTTCTTTTGTTCTATTCTTCCCTCCTCCTGACTGGCTTTTGCCTTCTACCCCTCTACTAAAACTGCTCCTTGTAAAGTTACCCAGCATCTCCAGATCGCTGCCCCCATGGCTGATTTTTAGTCCTCATGTTACTCAACAGAGCAACAACATTTGGCAAATTCCATCTCTTCCTATTTTCTTTATACTCTTTATTAACTTGGGTTCAAAGCCATGTCCCATACTGATCCTGTCCAGTCTCCTTTGCTTGTTCTATTTCATCCACAACCTTGTTAATTTTGAGGGCTGCAGGACCCACATTGTGGTCTGAGGTGAAGTGGAGCACAAGTGCCCAGTCCACAGGAGGCAACAGTGATCCCACGACGCTGACTTGTGACCATGCAGGAGCTCACTCCCACTGTTGCCACCCTTGAATTTTAAGGAGGAATCAGAAAAACATATTCTTAAGTAAAACCTTCCAAAGTTTAAATCCTGACAACAAACTAAAATAACTTTTTAATGTAGAAAAACTATACCACGTGACCCATTGCTTCGGAATCTCTCATGTCTGACATTAAAAAAAAAAAAAAAAAAAAAACATGAATCTATGTATTTAATTCACATAAGACTCCACCAAAAGAAGAAAAATACAAACCTAATTTCAATAGAAAAGTACTGCAAAAGGCCAGGTGTGGGGGCTCATGCCTATAATCCTAGCACTCTGGGAGGCCCCGGCCAGTAGATTGCCTGAGCTCAAGAGTTTAAGACCAGCCTGAACAAGAGTGAGACCCCGTCTCTACTAAAAATAGAAAAATTAACCAGGTGTTGTGGCTGGTGCCAGTAGTCCCAGCTATTCAGGAGGCTGGGGCAAAAGGGTCACTTTAGTCTAGGAGTTTGAGGTCGCTGTGAGCTAGAAACGCCATTGCACTCTACCAAGGGTGATAGAGTGAGACTCTGTCTCAAAAAAATAAAAAGAAAACTCCGGCAAAGATCTGGAATCATTAGACCAAATTATCTTAGCAGTGATTTGCTTTTAGGATATAGAATTAAAAAAGAGTTCACAAGCAATAGCAAGTGACATTAAAGCTGACAATATCATTAAAGTAATTTGAATAAGATTGCGGGAGCAGTGTGTTTACTATTTCATTCCCTGGAATGGCAGGCTTTACACAGATGCAAACAGTAAGGTCTGAACACTTTTAGCCTGAGACACAAGTACTCGAGCAACTAGGCTCATCCCGGGAGGGGCACTTCCAAACTTAGCACTTGACTGAAGATTTGGCCTCACCAGGACTATGAAAATGCACTCAACTATTTTGGAGTCGTTGAGGGTTTTAGCCACCAGTTTTAGGCAGGCTTGTCACCCCTTCGTCTGCTCCTCCCATGTGCCTTTTTTCCGAGTTATCGATTTGCTCTCCAGATCAATCCAAGAAAAATGTGCTTTTGTAGAAATGTTTATGACACTTTTGGTAGTCTCCTAGTGCAAGTTTGAATACTCTAAACTGGACTGCTGGTCGAGCATGATCTCACAATCTTGTCCATTTCGAATGTAATGGGATTCTAAATTGATCATTTATTTGCTTGCCCAGAAAAGCTGAGCAGGAGATGGAAAAGCAACATAATCAGAAGTAAGAACGCTCATGTGATTATCTCAAATGCACGTGTTGATAACTATTCTGGGCAGTTTATTTTGCTCTCGCTCCACGTTTTTTCAAGGTTATATCTCAATGACAAACCTTCTCTTGCTAAAAATAAACCATTTGTCATTCATAAATTAACCAAAATGTCACAGGTTTGTGGCAGACCTTTTTTCTCATATAATTAAATCTCTAAGAGTTGATTTCTTATGAAGGTCTAGAGAAAATTAAAATGCTTAAACAAATCTATCTTCAAATCAGATATATAAATATATATATTTATAGATATAGCATAGGACATATCTATAAATAAATGCAGGATATACCGAGCATAGAAGATACTGGTTTTATTACAACATGTGGTACAAAGTTCAATTTTAGTACTTTATTGTCTCATTATATTACATGTATTTTAACATGCATATCTTTTTTATAATTTTCATAGGGCTAAGACACAAAAATCCAAGGTACATCTGATCATTATTTTTTTGGGAAGAAGTATTACTCCTCAAATTTCCAAAGAGTTATTTCAGTGATAATGAAATTTTACTAATAAATTAAAATTTACTAATAAGATAATATCTTTTTGCTAAAACGAATATGGTAATATTTATTTTTGAAAGCAAAGTTTTGTTCTTTAAATGACTTTCTACACATTTGAGTGCAGTAGCAATTGAAGGTTTCTTTCTGGTTTCTATAACATGGTCATGGGCTGTGTTTTGAATGTGGTCCCCGAAGTTCATGGTTCGAAACCTAAACACCAGTGCAACACTATTAAGAAGTGATCAGGTCATGAGTGCTCAGCCATCATGAATAGACTAATGACTTTTTTGTAGGAATGACTTAGTTATCTGGGGTCTGAGTCCCTGATTAAACCAAGTTTGGCCCTTTCTCTATCTTTCCCATCTGCTCTCTTACCTTTCTGCCTTCTCCCTTGGGATGACACAAGAACAAGACCCTCCCCACAGGCAGGCCCCTCAGCCTTGAACTCGGCAGAGCAACAGCATTTGACAAATTTGATCTCTTCCTCCCTTCTTATATTCTTTGTTAACTTGGGTTCGAAGCCATCTCCCATGCTAATCTTCTCCAGTCTCCTTTTTGCCTTATTTCATCCACAAACACTTGTTAATTTGAATGCTAGAGGACCCACATTTTGGTCTGAGACAAAGTGGGGCACAATTGCCTAGATTATAGGAGGCAACAGCTATGCCACAAACTATTAAAATAATTTTTTCCTTTATAAATTACCCAGTCTGTGGGATTTTGTTATAGCAACACAAAACCAAGACAGAATATTGGTATGAAGACTGATGGGGCTGTTGCAATAACAAATACCTGAAAATGCAGAAATGTCTTTGGAAGTGGGAAATGGGTGGGGACTAAAAGATTTGGAAGGATCAGGCTGGAAAAAGACTGTATTGTCCTGAATGGAGTGTTCAGGGTGATTCTGGTGAGAGTTCAGAAAAAGATAAGTGCTATAAGGAGAGCTTAAATCTTATTAGGGTGACTTAAGTGGCCATGATCAGAATATTGGTGTAAATATAGACAATAAAGTCCATTCTCATGAAATCTCAAGTGGAAATGAGAAGGTATTGGAAACTGGAGTAAAGGCCATCCCTGTTATAAAGTCAAAAATAATAGCCAAAGTTGTGCCCATGTCCAAGAGCTTTATGGAACTGGGTATCTGGTGGAAGAAATTTCTAAGTAAAATATTAAAGGAGGTATAAGTATACTTCTAATCCCATTTAGTAAAATGCAAGGGGAGAGAAATTATTTAAAGGTGGAATTTATAATTAAAAGAGAAGCAGAATGGAAGGATTTTGAAAATTCACAGTCTTTTTACTCTGTAAAATGAATCGGGCTGTGTAAAGGTATGTTCAGTAAAACAAACCAGAGGTGTGGCCAAGGGACCTTTTGCTAAGGAGATGAGCAGCGCTAGAAGGGACCTAGGCGCTATTCATTGAGATAGCTGAAGACCCTGCAGAAGACTCTGCAGATGTTTCAGATCTGGAGGTGTTTGGCTGTCCTACTGTGGATCCAGGGAGACTAGGTATGCCCTGTACCACAACTCCAGAGGGTGAAGGCTATAGACATTGGCAATGTCCACCTGTCATGACCCTGCAGACGTAAAGAGTGCACAAGCTGTGGGGCCACCACCTAGCTCTGACATGATAGTAGAGTGACTCAGGCACAGATTTCTTTCAGGAACAGAGCTGGCACAGAGACCACCTACTAGAGCAGTACCTCCTGGAATCACGAGAGTACAGCCACTTCAGAGACCCCAGAACAGTAGATCTACTAGCCCGTAGCTCCAGCCTGGGAGAGCAACAGGCAGGATACTCCAATCAGTGAGAGTTGCTGGGTAGAAACTGAGCCATCAAAGCCCTGGGGTAGAGTAGCCAGAGAGTGTGGGGGCTCAAACCCAACCCAGTATGCCTAGGATCCAGGACTTGGAGTCAAAGGAAAGTGTTCTCCAACTTTAAGACTTAATGTTGTTTTTCTGTAGGGCTTTTCTTGGGATCAGTTACCTTTACTTGGGATCAGTTACCTTTTCTTTCTTGCCTTTCTTCCCTTTAAGAACAGGACTATCTATCTTAAGCCTACCCAACTACTGTACTTTGGAAGCACAGACACACACAACTTGTTAATTTCCCAGGCCTACAGCTGGAGAGGAATTTTCCTTGGGATGAATTTTTCCTTGAGTCTTACCCACATCTGATCCAGCTCAGGACTTTTGAACTTGTAAGCTGATGCTGGAACATGTTAAGACTTGAGTGGAAAAGGGATGGAATGAATGTAATTTTCATGTGAGAAAGACATGAATTTTGTAAGCCCAGGATGGAATTCTATGTTTGAATTTATCCCCCAAAGTTCATGTGTTGGAAACAATCTCCAATGAAACAGTGTTAAGAGGCAGGACTTAGAGGTCATCAGGTCATGAGGGATCTGCCTCCATGGATGGATTAATGCCTTTTCCTCAGGAATAGGTTAGTTACAAAAAGAGTAGGCTCCTAATAAAAGAGTTTTGCCTTCTCTTGTCCTTCCACCCTTTGACATGGGATGACACAGTACAAAGGCCCTCACCACATGCTGGCACTTTGGTGTTGGAAGTTCAGCACCTAAAACTGTGACAAAGAAATGTGTTTCTTTTATAAATTGCCTAGTCTGTGGTATTCTGTTGTAGCCACACACAGTCTTTTAGTACCTTTAAAGTACTCCCCTTGGGAAGTTAAGCACCAATGTCAGTGCCTAGTTTACCCTTCAAAACACTTTTAGAACTCTTTGTCTGGAATAACCATCAGAGAATCAACAATACTGAACACTACTCAGAAAGACTCTGCTACACATTGACACAAACACAGCTGTGAGACACTGATATACCAAGGTTACAAAACCTCACTGAGTTGTTTGCACAGTGCTGCCAACATACACTCATGGTGGCAGGTTTGAGAATTTAATTGTCAGAACTTGTGTGACAACAGCTCTAATTGTCATTTTAGAAAACAAGTTCCAAAATTGCTTTGAAGGGTAGACTAGGTGCTGGCATCAGTGCATAGCTTCCCAAGGGGAGTACTTCCAAGGTGATGTAGTGATATTCGTCAATTAGGTATATAGCACTTTTTCTAGGATGAGTTCACAAACTTAATTGTCAGACTTCACTATAAACTATGAAGAGTGGAGATTATTGGGGAAAACACTAAAATTAAATGTAACAGACCCAAGTTCTAGTTCTAGCTCAGTTTCCAGCTGTAGAATTTTATGGATATTCATGTTTTTTTCCCTGGGAGAAATTATCACTAATTGAATTAGATATATAATCAAATGTTCCTTCCTGGAGTATGTAAAAAAACAAGCAACTGTATAGAACAGAGTTAATCTACAATCAAACTGGGAAATGTCTATCTTTCTCTCTGGGGACTCCGGATGTCAGTTTTAACCTTTGGCAAAGATGAATGCAGTGGGGTTTATGATGTGCAGTTTAACATCCAAAACTCCCCTGCAGACCCTCCAGGCCAGTTTGTTTACTGATGGTTTTCACCAGGTGAAACTTGTTAGCCTATCTTGACTACATGACCAGAAGGGAATAAGCACTCCCTCTGGGAACTTAACTTCTGCCCTGACTCCTCACATAGATGCAATAGTTTAATTCAGAGTCAGAGCATGTCCTTAGGCAAATAAGAAACCTGCAAAGCTTGCACCTGGATGTCTGTCAGAAGCCCAACGCTTGCCTGCACCATTTCTCTTGCTGCACTATTTTCCTGTAAATAAAACCCTAGTTCATTGAGTCAGTAAAATATCCGAACTTGGGGAATCTTTGCAAAATCTAATGTACAAAATTCTGGTTTTCACTTTAACATCATTAAGAGTTCATGGTCCCTCAAAATCAGGCTTCACCTTTCCTCTTTCTGATCTTAAGGGGATTGTATGAAAAGTTCTACATGTGCCATCAAGTTAAATTCTGCTCTTCTTTGTTTTGGAAATTATTCCTATTTTGCAAAAACTTTCTTTCCCCCCATATAAAAAATATATAATTGTTTTATTTTATTTCTATACGTCTACCTTGTATATAATCACAATGTAGATAATAGAGTTTACACAGTACAACTAAAATGTTATTGGTAGGTAAACATCACATCTCCAAAATTCTGATAACCTTAATATTTCATTAATTAAAAATGTTAAGGCACTTGGGAAATGACTTTGCCACAGAACAGAACAGAACAGAAACATAAAAGTAAATCTCCTGACAAATTAAGTATGTAAGAATTTCAAGGTTTAACAAAAGCAGTCAGCAAATAATGTATTTGATGCATATTAAGAATAAGGAGCTAAGAGAAACTGCTGAGAGAAACAGGCTGCCTTTGGAACACCAAAGTAAACAAAAGGCAACCCCTGAAACACAAACTCAGGCAGGCTGATCAATTAAGAGGGTCCATACGGAATTTCCCTTCTTTCAGCATGCTGGGTGTGTAGAGCATATCCCATGGCATGCCAGGGTCTGCATGTCGACTTTAATGAGAAGTGTCTGCTGGATCCAGGTTAACTGCTCCTACAGAATGCCCACCCCCAGACAGGAGAGTGTCAAGTGACCAACTATGCCAGTGGCGAAACCATTCTCTGGCTGTAAATTATATACAGTGCAACAAGTTCACTGTTCTAGAAAAGAATGAATGACAGTTAACATCTTCTTGTAGGGAAAAGGGACGATGTAGTGATTCTGAGAAATTTAAGGCAACTTCCAGAAGTGCTCGTTGAACTGTAGAGTTAACTCTGGGATAGCCAGAGAAAATGAACTATTACCCACAAAGAAAAGGAAAAACTCTGTAAAATAGTTTGGATATTTGTCCCCTCCAACTCTGGTGTTGAAATTTGATCCCCAATGTTGGAGGTGGGAGCCCAGTGGGAATAGTTGGTGTCAAAGGGCCAGATCGCTCATGAATGGTCTGGTGCCAGTCCTCCTGGTAATGAGTGAGTTCTCGTTCTAATCTGTCCCCCAAGAATTGTTGTTAAAAGAGTCTGGTACGTCCCTGTCTTCTCTCTTGCTGTGTGACCTCTGCACAGGCTGGCTCCCCTTCACCTTCCACCATAAATGGGGGCTCCCTGACGCCCTCACCAGAAGCAGGTGCTGGTGCCATGCTTCCTTCTCCGATAGCCTATAGAACCATGAGCCAAATAAACCTCTTTCTTTTTAAAGTGTCTAATCATTTTGTTAAAAGAAACATTTCTAAGTATTGACATGACAGATCCCATGAATATCGTCCTTCCTTTCTTTCCTTTAGACTATCTCAACAGAGAATCTTGATTTTTTTTTTCTTATGACACTAATGACAACTCCATCTATTAGTGTACAGAAACTTAGAGAAAAATAATTTCTTTGCCACTATTCTCTACTTTTACTCAAATAAATATTTACACATACCATGATGAGAACTAAAATTAAAAAAAGTTTTATTAGCCCTGGTCTTTAACTGCACTGTAATTGTTTTAACAAGAGTCTTGTGTCCCTTTCGTTCGATGTTTCCCCATTATAAATTATTTTACCACCTTTCAGTCTCATGTACCTCCCATGGAACAGGAAATGTGATGTCACTGCTTTAGTGTCTGACCACCAAGAGGCCATGGGCAGCACTGACTGAACCAATAAAATTAGAATAAAACCCAGGTGTCCACTGCTTAACCGCAAATTATTACATGGCAGCACATCTTCTCATTAAATGATTTAGTTTCCTAATTGAATGACTCAAGAATACCTGTTTAGTACAAATTAGACTTACAGAGGACAGTGGCAGGGTCCACTCTAAAATGGTCAACTTGAGAATAGTTTACTGACCTACTCTTACCTATCTATTTATAAGCTATAATTTCCCCTGTGCAGAATATGATCTTTTAATACAATTCATATCCATCTTGTGAATTTCTTAAACACTAAAATCTGTACACTCTTCAGTCTATCCTACAACTAATGGGCAAAACCAATATTGGACTGTGTCTCAGGAAGGGTCTGGGAAGCTACAGATACCACAGACTAATTGCCAAGTATTCCAGAGGCCCTGAGAGGCCGTGGCAACTCACCACCTACAATACTCAAGCTACTGACTACCTGCCCTATATCCTATTCAACTTAGTAGAGCCCATTTCCCCAACTTAGTTCCCACCAACCTTGTTTCAATTCTTTTTCTTTCTTTCTTTCTGTCTTTTTTTTTTTTTTTTTTTTTTTTTTAGACAGAGTCTCAAGCTGTTACCCTTGGTAGAGTGCCATAGCTTCACAGCTCACAGCAACCTTGAACTATTGGGCTTAAGCAATTCTATTGCCTCAGCCTCCCAAGTAGCTGGGACTACAGGCTCCCACCACAATGCCCGGCTATTTTTGTTGTTGCTGTTGTTGTTTTAGCTGGCCCGGGCCGGGTTTGAACCCTCCAGCCTTAATGGATGTGGCCAGCACCCTACCCACTGGGCTACGGGAACCACCCTGATTTCAATTCTTTTGGATAAATACCCAGAAGTGACATTGCAGGATCACTTGGCAGGTGTGTGTATGTTCATATTTACAATATCAAACTATTTTAAATTGTATACAAACTTTATGGACACCCTGTATACCTATTTTAAGGAGTCTTTAAACTGTTTTCCATAATTGCTGTTATCATTTTGCATGTCCACCAACAATGTTTAAAGACTCCAATTTGTACTGTACACTTAAAAATTTATTAAGAGGGTAGATCTCATGTCGAGTGTTCTTACCACAATCAAACCAAATCAAATCAGTTTTTCTGACTTCAACATCTAACGTCGCCTGCTTCGGCAGCCCCACTAGCAGTAGGTATTTCAAAGGATTTTTCAGACCGGCCTTTCTGCTCTGACACTGTGTGCCGCTGCACTGCCCCTCCTTTCATTCATTGAACTGTACCATGCCTGATGAAAGGTTTTCTAAAGCTTGAGCTTAGAAAGCAGTTTTCTGCCGGAACAAGTAGTCGTTTTCTGTCAAACTGGCTTTTAGGGTTTATGAAGCCAACTAAAGTGGTCTGTGCATTTCAGATCCATGCCCCCCTGCCTGCCCTCAGTACTTTAGGATCGATGCACTACTTTTTGATTGCCACTCACCCACCTCTCCCCCTCCTTCCTGTCATCTTCATTGACAGCTGTACTGGCAACTTGCCCAATCTGCTATGCCATTGTAGAAGAAAATACAGTTTCAGGACCCTGTAAATTTGTTTTGTCAAGGGCGAAGTTAAGCCTTTGGGTCAAGTAGCATATTTGCAATTCTGCTTCTCGGATTACAGATGAATTCCATTCCTCATTGGTCGTGTTCTATAAATGGGTAGGAGAGACCAGAGACCAGAGCTCTGTCTTTCACTCACTGACCTGTGCTATAGGTTCACAGCCTCCTTTATTGTCCTGTACCTACCTCAGACCAGGTCGTGTCCAGGACCCCATGGCTTTTACACCTTCATTGTGGATTGTTACATATACTTTACCTGAAAGAAAAAGACCACCTCAACAAATTAGATTGTTGCAACTATGCAAAGGAGCTGAAATTCTGTTAAGTTTCTCTGAGCTTTGTCTATCCATGGTCTCAAACTGCTACACTTTGAAACACTGACGTCCATTCCCTGGAATCCTTGCTTCCCAGGCAGCCCATCCTCAGATTTTGTGCTTGAGTAAATTCTCTGTAAACGAGATTTTGATGCTTTTGATTATTTTAGGTTAACACTTTTGATTATTTTAGATTAGCACTAACATTCCCATATCCATATGAAACTCATTTTTTATTATTTTAGGTTAACACTTTTGATTATTTTAGATTAGCACTAACATTCCCACATCCGCATGAAACTCAGAGTAAACAACATAGGATTAAGAATGAGAACGGGTCAGGTAACAAAAAAGCAGATCACTCAGGAAGTCAGTGGGAGAGCCAGAGATGCTCATGGCAAGTCGCCAACTTCTTATTTATAAGCATATCTGAGGGTATCATTTAGAGTCTACAAGTTAGATTATAAAAATTAAAGTATTTTGCTACATAAATTAGAGTTCTGCTAAGTTATCTATGGATTTATAACCCTAAAGAATTTCTGAATAAATAGAATTATTTAGATATATTACATATGCTTAAAAATTAAAATAAAAAGGAAACAGTGAAGAAAATAAAGTTGAGGAAATACCATGTGATACTAGGAGCTGCCTGTACACATATAGGCTTGGTGGGCAGGAAGGTTAAAAGCAATGACATCATCGTGAGGAAATAGCAATGCCTCACTTTAGCTGTGGAAAATAAGTTTCCTTCTTTAGTAAAACATTTCCTCCAATATGTAATTTAAAGTATTTTTGCAAGATGGCCGACTGGAAGCAGCTTCCTACAGAGGGTCCTGTCCAGAAGGAAAGATAACCTTCAGAAACTGCCCAATTGAGCTGAAGACTGGGATCCCAGCTGAGAGGGAGAAGTGATAACTGCAGGTCACCCCTGAGGCAAGCTGCAACATCCAGAAACCAAGCTTCAGGCAGAAAAACTGAACTAAAGTTTTCCGCCATTCCGAACTTCCAGAATACCTTTCCCCCATTACCTGACATGCCAGAAGCCTGAGCTCTGCTGAAACTGAGGGAGGAGGACTTGGGCAGCACCCACTCTCCCTATCTGCCTGAACAGGCCGCCCACCAGGTAAGAGACTCGGGGCCCCACCGAGCCCCAGTCAGCACCCAGGCCAGGGATGCTGCCGGGACCCCCACACAGCTCCAATCTGTGCCCCACTGGGCCTCAGCCTGCCGCCTGCAGTGGCCAGGAACTCCACCAGGACCACTGCTGGGCCTTGGCCAGCACCACCAGCAGCCAGGAAGTCTGCAGGGAATCTCCCGTGGTGCCGATTTGTGCCCTGCCAGGCCTCAGCCCTCCACCCACCGAGACCCCTGCCCATCCATGCCCCAGGACCGCCACCCACAGTGGCCAGGAACTCCACTCTGCCGGGACCCCTGTATAACCCCGATTGGCACCCTGCCAGGCCTTGACCCACTGACAGCAGCAGCCAGGAATTCCACTGGGACTCCCTCCCGGGGCAATCTGTGCCATGGCCAGCCTTGGCCTGCCACCCGCCAGGACCCTCGCCTGGCTCCAATCTATGCGCCAGGCCCACCGCCCACAGCTGACAGGAACTCCACACCACTGGGACCCCTGCGTAGCCCCAATTAGCACCCCGCTGGGCCTTGACTGCTGCCAACAGCAGCCAGGAAGTCCACTAGGACTCCCTCCCAGGGCGATCTGTGCCTTACCCGGACTCGGCCAGCTACCCCGCGGGACCCCCGTGTGGTTCAGATCCACGCCCCACAGGACTCGGCCCTCTGCTTGCAGCACCCAGGCACTCTGCCAGGCCTTGGCTCACAGCCTGGCCTGCTGTGGCCAGGGACCCCGCTGGGACCCCCATGCCGGGCCTTCACATGCTGCCCACACCAGCTAGGGCTCCAGCAGGAACCTGCCAGGCCTCCGCCTGCCTGCCTGGGCCAGGAACTCTGGGAACCACACTACCCGCCTCCTCCCTACCCTCTCTGCCTCCACACTGGCCCTGCCCATCTGGCCAGGAACCTAGGAGGATGGGCAACCTGTGACCTCCCTCCGGAGCCCTCCTCCCAGCCAGAAACTGCTGGAGACACGGGCTCCCTTTGCAAAGACCACCAGGTGCCCCATCACACGCCCTGCTGCTTGATTCTGGCTTGCCACACTCTGGAGCTGCTCCTGCAGCCAGAACTTCCTGGGTGGGGCAGTCCCAGAGCAGCTATACAGGGTCACTCCCTACAAAGATCCAGTAACAACAGAGTCATCCCGCCAGGGTCTGATCTGGGAGAGACACCTCCCCAACTCTGAGGACGGTCATAGGCAATAGTGAAAAATAATCATGAGGCCAAATCAACAGAAAAACTCTGGCAATATGAATAACCAGAGTAGATCAACTCCCCCAAGGAATGACAAGGTAGATACAGCACAAGATCCCTTGCATAAGCAAATGGCTGAGATGTCAGAAGTTGAATTCAGAGTCTGGATAGCAAATAAGATCAGTGCAATGGAGGAAAAGATGGGATTAGAATTTCAAGCAGTAAGCCAAAAGATGACCCAAAAGATGTCTCAAGAACTGAATGAATTCAAAGACAAAATGACCAAAGATTTTGATACATTGAGACAAGAAGTTGCAGCCCTCAAAGATCTGAGAAATACAGTAGAATCCCTCAGTAACAGATGGAGGAAGCAGAAGAAAGGATTTCTGACATGAAAGACAAAGCTTTCGAACGCTCCCAAACTTCCAAAGAGGTAGAGAAATGGAAGGCAAAAATGGATCATTCTCTCAGACAGCTCTAGGGTAACTCGAAGAAAACCAATATTTGCCTTATAGGGATAACTGAAAATGATGAAGTGATGTCACAAGGCACAGAGTCTCTTCTTTA
>CAUYRH010128813.1:0-12530 GCA_963574655.1 Perodicticus potto
CTGTAGTCCCAGCTACTTGGGAGGCAGAGGCAGGAGACTCGCTTGAGCCCAGGAATTGGAGGTTGCCGTGAGCTGTGATGCCACAGCACTCTATCCAGGGTGACAGCTTGAGGCTCTGTCTCAAAAAAAAAAAAAAAAAAACCTAGCTATGTGGCAGCATATTTACTAGCAAAAAATCAAAGTATTTACTGATGGTGAGGTTATAGAGCGATGTGTGGCGGGCACGGCAGATACGATTTTCCCTGATAAAAGCAGGGATATTTCTAAACTCACTTTGCCCCATCATATAACTGGCCCTCCAATTGCCTGTTGATTTGAAGAAAATGTAAAATATATTAAAAGAAGTTTGAAAAGTAAAGCTACTAATTTTACATGTCATGCTTTGATGAGGGATGCCAGCAGTGATGCAACATTGATTTTGGTTGGTTCAACTTTATTAGACAAATTGATGATGGAAATAATGTCATGAAGAAATGGCTTTCTTAATGCCATAAAAACAGGAAATTTATATGAAGCAGAAACACACATTAAAGTAATTTTCTTTGTCCATTGTCAACATATCTGGTATAGTTACTGATGATGCCCCAGGGATGATATATAAAAGAGAGGGACTTGAAAAATTAATGGAAAATGATGCCATTGCCTCCAAAACTCATGCTTGATGGAGTATCATTCCATAGTAATCAGGAAGATTTATGAACAAAAGCTTCAAAAATGAATAACTTCATGCAAATCGTCATACGACTGTGGATTTCATAAGGGCCAAGGGAGTGAATCATTACCAATTCCAGGAATTCTTTAAAAGTATTGATGCTGACTATGGAGACATGATCTACTTTTTGGGAATAAGAGGGCTAAGGTGGGGCCAAATGTAGAAAAGTTTTTATAATTTGTGACATGATATGAAGTTGAATGGTGTCAAAAACCAAATTTGGGTCAAAACTTAATGAAAACTAGCTTACAGACTTAGCATTTTTGGTAGATTTGACCACTCGCTTAAATGAATTAAACATGGTCTTCAAGGTAAAACCAACTTATTAATACAATGTTTCAAATCATAACAGCATTCCAAATGAAACTGAAATCATGACAAGCTCAAATTAAGGCAAACTATTTTATGCATTTTGGCACGTTAGTCAAACTCAATTCCATGAATGCTGAAAAATATGCAGCCTTGCTTTTTGATTTGACACACGAACTTGAAAACAGATTTCAAGATTTCTGTGAAAATAATAAACATTTTGATATCTTTGCAACCCCATTTTCAGTCAATATGAATATTACCTGCCAATTTTCAAATAGATTGCACCAAGCTGCAATCAGATGTTCAACTTAAAGAAAATTTGATCCAGTCTCTTTACTGGACTTTCATAGATGCCAGCTGCCCAGAGACAAGTTAATGAAGCACATTGCAGGAAAAATCACAGCCAAGTACCTGACGAGCAGCCGAGCACTCACCAAGAATGTCAACCATCGAACCAGGTAGCAGACATTGATAATGTCAAATATCCTGCTAGTTTTATGTTGCCCACTTTTCTTCCACTTTTATAAGAAAAAATATCAAAAAGACATTTTATTTCTTAGATATGTACATTTTCGATATTAGCAATCGCCAACTAGGAACCTACTCAATGATTTTAAAAGACTCTCTGAACAGGCCTCTGCAAAATTAAGATTATTTTGGGAGGACGTTTTTGCTTCTCTCTGCTGGTGGATATCCTGAAAATCATGCATGGACCCTTTTTGTCTCTCCTCAGCTTTCGTTAGTGTTTACGTATTTATTGTTCAGCCCAAGACATCTCTTCTTCTTCCAATGTGGCCCAGAGAAGCCAAAAAGTCTGACACTCCTCTTGGAACAACAGCAACAATAAAAATAGCAGCTGAAAAAAGCAAGACTTGCTTTTTATCCTCTTAGTGAAATGCAATACAGCAGCGGGGCAGAGTGGCCCCACCTGCACACCCAGATCACAAGGGCTGCTGTTGTGGCTTCATCTCTAAGTCCTCCAGGCCAGTAAACATCAATTACCTGGCAAGGCGGGGCTGAAGACAGCCCTCAAGGGCCTCTAGGGGCACCATGGATTATCTGTCTTGCCTTGGCTCTGGGCAGAGTCACTGCTTTAGTGGGTGAGAACGAGCCTCCCCCACCGACCTCCTGAGTGTTACCCTGAGCCTAAGCTGTCAGCCCTGCAGGACATGCTCCCCTGACCCTTCAGAGCCATCTCAGTACAACTCACCCTGTGAGGGGCAGACAAGGAAATCGGTCCCCTACTCACCATGGTTGGCTTTTCCTGGAAAGATTGCATTTGTCCATAAAGGAAATGCATTTTCGTATTGTATCTTGATGGGAAGGATATGCAAACTAAGTGGTCTTCATCTTCCAACAGCAATTCTACTAGATTATTAAAAGCACATGGATAAGCTTGGTGAAGTGCAAACTGCCTAAGCTCCGGGGTTTGGGACACCCTACCGGGAGCCTGCAGACCCGACTTCATCCTTAGGGAAGAAAAGCATTTTCGTCTCCTTCCTAGGGATGGGAATCTCAGCAGATCCTCCGGTGGTCTGAGACAGCTCAGTTTCAATGTACAAACCTGGACAGAAGCATTCTGTTTCATTTTGATTTAGGGGATAAAAATGACTTAAAAACTCATTTTAATCTCTACACTTAACTGGGATCAGAATGCAGAAAGTCTCTTGGAAACACAAAAAGCATTTTTTACTTCAAATAAACCACCCTCATTGGCTGAAGTGCTCACAAGTTTTGCCAAGACTCTCAGGCGTGATGGAGGCCCTTTGTACATTACAGGGTGCACCCATGGCTACGTCCTCCCACCCACCTCACTTTACACCTGAATCAACACACAGGGAAGGCAGGCCGGGACCCACTCCGATGGCACCTTCTGCTGGGGCCCTTCCCTGCTACAGGGCTCAACAAATGTCACAGTCCCCAGGGGGCAGGCCCCAGCGCCCACTGTGCATGGGGAAGTGTGTGGAAAGAGACATGTCCCCAGTCCCTGTCATTTCTCCCAGTGCCCCCAGTGCTGTGATCCTCTTCTGCTTCTTTGCAAATGGTGGGGTGCAGATGTAACTAGAGATCATTCCACCAGCTCTCCAGAGCCACAGTCTCCAAGTGAGCTCCCCAGAGGTCCCCTGCTCCCGCTTAGCCATGGGGCTCCCACACCCGCAGTAAACACTGAAGCCTGCTGCACACAGCAAAACAGGACAGAGTATGTTCTCAATTTGAAAATGTTTGCAATTTTGTTTCATGCTTAAATCGGCTAAATTAAATGTAAGCACATATTAAATTTAGCAAAAATCTATAGACCTAATTATTTTAAGTTTAGTGTAGAGATTAGGTAGAATTTTGTATCTAAACTAGTTTGAGAACCACTTGAAAGGGTATGGCAACAACGAGCAATTAAACAGGAAATTCTTGTCCCCTTCAAAGAGAAGAGGGTGAGAACAGAGGCTAAAAAGGATAAAGGAAAGAATGAAACAGGAGATACTGCCCAGAAAGAGCAGCAGGATTTACCAATTCAAAGGATGTGGAAGGAGAGGAAACTGGAAAGGCGGCGTGCTGATTCCCTGGGGAGAAGGGACTTTTCAAATGACAGAAGTTGTCTGTAAATGAGGATCAGCAAAGAAAATGAAATACCTTGGTCATGTAGTCGCCAAGTATAACCGGACTTGGAACTACGACCCTCGTTCCCAATCAAACAAATGCCCCTTTCACATCATAGGCGCGAATTCTGGGTGTGGGGTGGGCTGCGGCCGCACAGCCTCGCCAGACACAGCAGTGTGAGCAGCAGGCTCCTGGTGAACTGGGTAAAGTTGGTCTCAAGAAATTTCGACAAGCGAAAATCTTGAGTTTGTCCCTCAGACGTCCGCATGTGGGCTTTTAGTCCCTTTCTTTACACTTGGCCCACTGGATTAATCAATTTTTAAAAAAATTACTTTTATGTAAAGTCTCGGTGGTGACATTTTTTAAGGAAATCATGAAGTAGCATATTAATTCCTCAAAAGAGACACGCAAGAAAATCTCCAAGCCTGAAGGACCTGGGCCCACCCCAATCAAAGTGTTTCTCAGAACAGGGACATAAATGTACCAATTAGCACTTCTTTAAATGAAGGTGCTATTGAACAGCATAAAACATGCGGGATTGTTAAAACGCTTACTAAGTGTCTTTCCTCCCACAATTCAAATATTATCTAAACCAGTGATTAAAGTTAAGCACTGTTTCCAATAAATAACTCCCATTGCAAACTGCCTTTCAATTACCAAATTATCTGTGCTATTGGCCGTAATCAGGACAAAGGATTAACTGGGCAGTGGAAAAAGTAATTCAGATTCCAGCTTCAGGATCCTCTTCCCCGCAATTAACACGAAGGCCATGCCGGCCACAGGCAATTCTCAGAGTGCTTTGCTTGACTTAAATTTGCTTTTAGTGTTCAGTGCCAGGAATACCTAGAAAATTATCTACTAATTATCAGGCATTATCTATGTTGGTTCATGTCTGAGGAATAGCTCATCTAATTACAAGCCCCTGTGCTATTTGCCTCTAAAGAGGGGGTTTAAGTGAGAATTTCTCCAAAAGGGCTGCACTAAGGCTGGCAATTATGTGCTTAGCATTCTTTGGAGGGAGTTCTCTTAGGTATCAACAACAAACAGAGTTGCTCAAAGGATGCTTTCACAGCAGGTAAGCTGTGAGCGGTAATTACATCTTGACATTCCCAGTGTTTTCTTCTACTGGACAATTAGCAGACAGTCTGCTCACTTATCCCCAACATTCTCAGGGGAACCATGAACTCTCTCACCCCTTCTAAAGCAGTCATGGAATCTTCCACGGCTAGACATGCTGTCATAGCAGCAAGCTAGCGCTCCCTGAGCAGGTGGGTTTGGAACATATTTAGCATTGAAGAAATAAAATGTAATTTTACAGTAGGTTGACATCTAATGCTAGTCAGTATTTTACTGCAAACACAGGGCACTGTAAAAGTGTAAGTGATAGAGAAGTGTATTAGTGGCTGAGTTCACGCGGGCACTCGTCCCTCAGGGTGAGCAAGTAAAAACACCCTACCACGGTAGGAAATTCTGAAATGGCAGCCCACAGGAGAAAGCATCTTTAAATTCCCTGGGTAAATAGCCACAAGTCTTGCTATTTTCTTTGAGTTTTAAACAGTACAGACTTTACCAAAAATTAGAGGTATGGTTCAGATAATGAGTTTTTTTGAATTTGAGGGGAACTTATTAATCTGATTCTCCCTCACATTTGAATATTATGTTATGCATTTTCTATAAAAATAAAAAAAAGACACTCTCCTATGAAACCGAACCGTTTTTAACTGTCAAAATCAGGAAGCCAATGTCCACACGCTACTACCTTCTAATTTCCAAAGCCTATTTGAGTTTCATCAGTTGTCCCAATAGTGTCCGTTCTCACAAAAATCTTAACAAAGTTTTCTTTTTCAAAATGAGATTCTTCATTCACCTGTCACGTGTTAGTCTGTGGCCTTATCAAAGGGAAGCCGTTTACCGAGGCGCAAATCCCACTTAGGAGAATGCTCCGCCCCCGAGGCCAGGCTTCTGCCTCACCACTCTCTCACAACTGCAACTTTTAATTGATGACATGTAAATGTTCAGAGACCAACTATCATTATTATTATTATCGTGATGGCAGTGAAGTAAATCATAGGCTTTTAGAAAATCACCTTTCCCAAAGGACAAAAATGTGGCTCCGGTTCCTCCAAAACACACAAGATGTTGCTGTCCAAATCCGAGTGGGCAGTGACAGCCTGAGCAGCGTGTCTCTCCTCTGAAGTGTAGTGAGAGCGTCCCTGTGAGACTCTGCATCTAGAAAGGACACGCCGGCTACTGCAGTGCAGGCGCGGCCTGGGCATCTTCACCGCCTCCCAGAGTTCTTGCCGTATTCTCCCACCTGCCTTGTTCTCAGACCTCTAAGCTTCAAGGAGCCACTGGGGACTGAACCTGAATGTCTGGAGAGGGCATCTTCCCCACAGCAAACTGGAGCAGCACTCCTGACGTCCAGGCCACCCACACCTGCACCTGCCCAAGTCCCCCCATCTCAACTATCAACATCCTCCATCTGCTCAGGTCCTGTTTCTAGGGTTGACTTCTCCTTGGAGTCTCTCTTTCCTCACTCTGCAATTTCATTCCACGAACAGGTCCTGTTTCTCTCCAGAATATTTTCTTACTCTTTATAATCCTCTCTACATTAATTTTGTCACCTTCAGGCCACCACTGTTTCTGTTGCTTACTGGATTTCTTCAGTAAGCTCCTCAGCTCTTCTGGCCTCTGCTGCTGTCTACCTATGAGCAGTTCCATGCACAGCAGACAAAACGCCTGCGCAGACCTTCAGTCTAATTGTGCTGCTCACTGCTTGAACCATCTAATGACTTTTTAACACAGGTGTAATGAAATCAAAATTCTGACCCAAGTGTGACAGAAACGAATAGCGCTACCTCTTAAATATCATTACCGTGTTTTGTCTTCTTTTCAGGCCACTGTATTAGCTGGAATCAGAAATATGTACAACTTGATGAAAAACAAAACAAAATGAATAAATATATAAATAATAAAGAAACCCTTTCCAGCCTTTCTTGCAACTAGCAGTAGCCAGCATTGTGAAACCGTTCTGGCCAATGACAGGGAATTCTGCTAGCGAGTCCTGGGGGCACTTCCACCTTCCTAAGGCGAATTTTACTCCACATCAGCCACCCTTTCTCCTTTTATCCCTGTCTGGGATATAATTGTGATGACCAGAGCAGCAGCAACTATATTGGGACACAAAGTAAAGTTTAAGAGAATCCAAAGACGTTACGGAAATTTTAATTGTTGTTTGTGTTTGTTTTTTCCTGAACATCCTATATCTAACACAATAGTTGTGAATATTTAGTAGAGATTTGCCAACCAAATGGAATGAATGGACCCACCACACACATGCAGTCTATTTGGTGATTAAACTGCTAGATGATAGGCAATTACAATAAAGTGTTATTTTTAGATTTTACAATGGAAAAGATAGTACATATATGGCAAATAAAGTATTGGATTGTCATGGCTGTTGTGTTCTCGCTGTGTAGTTCCATCTACCAGTGAACAAATTCTCAAAAGGAGAAGATTTCTTGGAGAGGGTGAAATGAAGAGGCCTTGTTTATGGTGCTGGTTTGTTTTGCTTCTTCTTACAGGTTGTTTTCTGTTCAACTTTGATAGTTTGGGGATGAGGGATTTCTGAAAGGAGAAGAAATAAGCCATTACTTTTCTACTATTTTGGAACAAATATACATGTAACATCTCTAATTAGCCATTTTTAAAATTGTATGTTTTATTTGAATTATTCTTAGTTATTGCCACTTCTATCAAAAATTTAAATTTCTTTTCATTTTAACCTTCCTTCTCCTCGAGTTGTTGATAGTCCTCACACTTATTATGATTTTTTGTTTACTTATGTATTATTTTTTAAGTTTTCAAATGAATGATTAGTTATTTCAATAGATTACTAATTTTTTTCAAAAATGTATTTAAAGTTCCAAATATGCCTCAAATTGATGTTTTAAATGTATTTTCAAAACCATACATGCTTATGTTACTCATGATTATGCTACAGTGTTTTCATAATTCACTTATCATTTTCTCTGTGGCCTCAGGGTTACTGAATATTGATCTCAGTGATTTATAAACATAGGAAAACTTTTTGTTGTTTTGTGGCTTTGAGTTGAGAAACACAATTTAATGTTGATTATTTTAAATGCATTGATTTGTCTTTGTTGCATAATAAGATAGAAGTATTTGAAAATGTGACAAAATAAAGAATTCTAAAATTCATTATGGAAAATATCTGTTATATACATTAAATGGAGCTTCTTGATCATTTTATTTATGGTTTTTAATATCTTTCCTATTTTTGTTCTAATATCACTATACCAGTTTATTAAAAGACTAGTAACAAATTATTTTTCTACCCATCTCCCTTATCTTGACTTTCAATTTAAATTTTCAAAGTCATACTTTTAAGTATATTTAGGTTGGAGATTTTTATATCTTTAGATCAAATGTTCTCTACCAGTATATAAAGGTCATCTTTGGTATTCTGTGATTTTTCTCTTTAGGTGGTAATTAAGAAAAACAATAGGCAACTGAAACAAGGTAAGAAGGAAGAGCCATAAGACAGATTCCAATCATTGTGTCTATTCATTTGAAATTCACGGAGGCGCCATGTCTAGGAGTCTGCAATAACTGAAGCTTTCCTGTGCTTCGGGTGCCCCCTGGTGATTAAACAGATGCATTGACCATAGCCTTATGTAACAACACTCAAAGTCCTTTGAATCCCTGAAAAGCCCTCTCTATAAGGACTGGTACAAATATGGCCAAGCTGGAAAGATTGGTCTATGTATCCAACTCTTCAATGCTCAGACCCCAGTGACCACCATGAGCATCAATAACTTCCATCAAAACATGACCTCACAAAATGGACTAAGTAAGGGACCAGTAACTGGACCTGCAGAAACAAAGACACAGTCTTTCAGGGAATTCAAAATTGCTGTGTTGTGGAAGCGCAACAAACTTTATTATAGCACAAATAAAAAAATTATATTCTATCAGAGAAATTAAACAAATACATTTGCATGATAAAATACAGAAATCCTGGAGCTGAAAAATTCAATTGACAAATTGGAAAAAATGTATCAGAGTGTCTCAATAGCAGAACTGATCAAGTAGAAGAATTAGTGTGCTTGAAAATAGGCTATTTGAAAATACAGTAAGAGGGGAAAAAAGAAAAAAAAAAGAATGAAAAAGAATCAAGTACATCTACCAACTCTAGAAAATGGCTTCAAGGAGGCAAACCTGAGAGACTTTAAAGAGGACACAGAAAAGATCAGAGTAGAGCGTTTACTCAAAGAAATGACAACTTTCCAAACCTAGAGACAGGTACAAGAAGCTCAAATAATATCTAGTAGATTCAGCTCAAGGAATACTACCTGAAAGCATATAATAATCAAACTCTCAGAAGTTAAGGATAAAGAAAGCCTCCTAAAAGTGGGAGTGAGGGGACCAAGTAACATACAAAGCAGTTGATATATCGGGCAGCAGATTTCTCAGTGGAAACCTTACAGGCCAGGAAGGAGTAGATTATATATCTACTGTGCTGAAAAATAAAAAACTTCAATGGAGAACTGTATCCTTCAAAGCTATCCTTCAAACATGAAGGAGAAATGAAGACTTTCCAAGACAAACAAAAGCTGTGGGAATTCAACTCTAGGCCTGTCGTACAAGTAATGCTAAAGGGAGCTCTTTAATCTGAAAGAAAAGGATGCTCATGTGTAAGAAAGAATTGTCTGAAGATATAAAGCACACTGGCAGAAGTAAGCACAAACACAGAAGCCACTAACACTGTGACTGCAGCATGCAAACCACAGTACCTGCAGTGTGAAGACTAAGACCTACTACAATCTTATGAGGATGAAAATAGGAAATACGTAAGTGGAGACAACAAAAATTCAAACAGTGGGAAGGATCAAGTTCAAGTGTGCAGCACTTTTTTTTTTTTAGTTTTCTCCTTACTTATTTGTTTTCTTCTCAGTGTTTATTTGTGATTAGAGTCCAGTGTTCATTTTAAAATAATTGGTTAAAAGATATTTTTTGCAAGTCTCATGATAATCATACAGCAAAACCTACTGTATAAAAAAAATAAAAATCTAGAAATTAAAACACACTTCCAGAGAAAATTACGTATACACAAAGAAAGATAGGAAGAAAAGGATAAATGGAAGGAAGGACTAAAAAGACAATCAAAACAAATAACAAAATGTCTGTAGTAAAGACAATTTGATCATTGATCAATAATAGCATTGCATGCAACTTGGCTAAATTCTTGATTAAGAAATATAAAGGGTCTAACAGGATAAAAATTACAAAAGAAAAAAGAAAGTAAGACCCAACAACATGTTACCCGCAGGAAACTCATTTCACTTATAAAAACACCTAGAGATTGGCTCGGTGCCTGTGGCTCAGCAGGCTAGGGCGCCAGCCATGTACACCTGAGGTGGCGGGTTCGAATCCAGCTCGGGCCCACCAAACAACAATGGTGGCTGCAGCCAAAAAAAAAAAAAAAAACAAAACACCTAGAGATTGAAAATGAAGCGATGGAAAAAGATACTCCATGTAAATGGAAATCAAACTACAGCAGGAGTAGCTATGCCTATATCATACAAAACAGATAACAACTGTAAGAGGAAACAAAAAGGTCATTACATAAAGATAAATTAGTCAATTTAGCAAGAAAATGTAATAATTATAAATGTGTGTACCCAATGTTGGAGCCCATATATATATATATATATATATATATAAAACAAACATTATTAGAATTAAAGAGTATCTAGAAATAAATTTTATCCAAAGAAGTAAAAGACTTCTGCAATGAGAACTATAAAATGTTGATGAAATAAGTGAAGAGTACACACACAAAAATGGAGAGATATTCTATGTTCATGGGTTGGAATAATTGATCTTGTTAAAATGTCCACACTGCCCAGAAATCTACAGATTCAATTCAATACCTGGTAAAACACCGATGACA
Source organism: Perodicticus potto (assembly GCA_963574655.1). Taxonomy (NCBI): domain Eukaryota; kingdom Metazoa; phylum Chordata; class Mammalia; order Primates; family Lorisidae; genus Perodicticus; species Perodicticus potto. The sequence continues at coordinate 10,596 of CAUYRH010128813.1, forward strand.
TTCTTCACAGAAATAGAAAAATAATCCTAGAATTTATATGGATCACAAAAGACACAGAAGAGTCAAAGCAATCATGACCAGAAAGAATAAAACTGGTAGGCGGCACCTGTGGCTCAGTGAGTAGGGCGCCTGCCCTGTATACCGAGGGTGTCAGGTTCGAACCCAGCCTCAGCCAAACTGCAACAAAAAAATAGCCGGGCATTGTGGTGGGCGCCTGTAGTCCCAGCTACTTGGGAGGCTGAGGCAAGAGAATCACTTAAGCCCAAGAGTTGGAGGTTTCTGTGAGCTGTGACGCCACAGCACTCTACGAAGGGTGATAAGGTGAAACTCTGTCTCTAAAAAAAAGAAAGAACAAAGCTGGAGGAATCCCATTATCTGACTTCAAACCATACTACAAATCGGTTGTAACCAAAATGTTATGGTCCTGGCCTAACAATAAGCATGTAGACAAACGAAATAAAACTATATCTACATATTTACAGTCAACTTAGCTTTGACAAAGCTTCCGAGAACATTCGCTGGGGAAAGGAGAGTCTCTTTAGTAAATGATACTGGACAACTGGATGTCCACAAGCTGGACAATGACAACAGAGCTCTAATCTTTCACTGTACACAAAAATCAAGTCAAATGGATTAAAGGGCTAAGTGTGAGACTCGAAATTATAAAACTCCTGGAAATAAACATTTGAGAAAGGCTTCTGGGTATCGGTCTGAGCAAAATTGCTTGAGTAAGATCTCCAAAACAAGCAACCGGGGCAAAAATAAATGAGTGGGATCACATCAGTGTAAAACTCTTTTATTTTTTAATTTTTTTTGTTTTTACATATACATGTGTTAATTAGGTTTACACTTTTTGCCTTCACAGAATTTAAAAGGCTTAAAATTTAATAACAATAACCATGTTTAAGATAAGGACTAGAAACAAAAACCACGTAAAGAATGAACAAAGATAAATACATTCAGAAAAGAAAACAGACGATTACTGCATCAAAATATTAAGCAATATCAGTAATAATAATGCCAAGAAAGTAACGTTCACATTGTCAAATAAGACATTATAGGGTGCTTGGACTCTGAAGCTCAGTATGAAGTCATCTGTTTACTTCTTATTTTTTTTCCCAAAGTCTCAAAAAATAGACAACTCATATTATATCGCGTAAAACTCTTCTGCATAGCAAAGAAAACAGTCAATGGAGTGAAGAAACAATCTACCTGATAGGAGAAAACATCTGCAAATTATTCAACTAACGAGAAGAATAACCAAATAATTAAATGGCAAAAATAAACAAAACCCCAAATGATACAATTTATAAACGGGCAAAAGATCTGAATAGACATTTCTCAAAAGAAAATACAAAAATACCCAATAGGTATATTAAAAATTATTCAACATTACTAATTATCAATTATCAGAGAAATGCAAACCCAAACCATAAGGAGACATCATCTCACCCTAGTTAAAATGACAAAAAATTGCAAATGCTGGTGAGGATGTAGAGAAAAAATACTTTCACAGAGTTGGTGCAGATGTAAATTAGTATCGCCACTATAGAAAAAGGATAGAAGTTTCTCAAAAAAAAAAATTGAACTACTTTATTGTCCAGCAGTCACACCACTGGGTATACCAAAAGAAAATAAATTAGCATATTAAAGAGGAATCTGTATTTTCCTATTTATTGAGGCCCCCTTCAAAATAGCCAAGAGAGGGAATCAACTCAAGTCTCCATCAGCAGACAAATGGATAAAGAAAATGGGCTCTAAGAAGAATATGTTCCAGCTCCATACGGTGCATCTTAGTAGGGTACTGGTGAAACTTATTAAATGTAGAGTATCAATGTCTTTATATAGTGATTAAGAAAATGCTATGAGGGCTATCTCTCACAGTACGATCAAAATGTTTCCGATTGTATATGAAGCACATTCTGCCCTATGATT
>CAUYRH010128817.1:0-13787 GCA_963574655.1 Perodicticus potto
TTAGCCTTCATATGAAAGCTATAGATTAGCTTCATAGTAGGGCTGAGTACATTGGATACTTTTTCTTCCATTCTTGAGATACTTTGCTAAGAAGAATATGTTCCAGCTCCATCCATGTAAACACAAAAGAGGTAAAGTCTAGAGTTAATTTTATTGCTATTAGGCACACTATATTTATAGTTTCCATAATACCTAGCATTTTGGTAGATTTTGGTTTTAATGTGTAAATTTGCTATCAAATTGGCCTTGAATACTTTGGTGATAACATTTTCATATTACCACATATAGAATGAAGAATACTAAGTATACAGAAAATTAAGTATCCTATAAAAAACTGGACTTTTGGGATCAGTTATCATTAATCACTTGTTGACACCAATGAAAATACTTATGGTCTTGAACACTAACGGGTAACTGTACAGATGTAGAACTCTATTGTGATGCTGGTTTTGGTTCTGTGACTCAGAATTCTGAATGTCAGACTAACAGTCTTCATTTTCTCCTGTGATTTTGAACCTTCCTGTAGTGTGATTTCTCCCTATTATCTCTCTGCTATTTCTCTTCCTGCCCTGTCTGTTTCCACTCCTTGCCAAAACTATAATTGGAAGAGTTCTTAAAGTATTATTTTATGATTTTGTTTCATCTACAGCATAAGCTGTAACAATGATCACTGAAGTAGGCTCTGCCTCTCAAGAAAAGACTGAGATAAAGGCAGAGGCCTCTGCAAAAGGCAGGAAGCAGACTCAGATTATGGAGTGTACTGTGCTCCTCTTAACTGGTTTCAAATACCTCTGTGAGGTGGAGGTGAGACAACTGAGTGGAGAGATGTACTGATGTGTGGTCACAGCATGGCACAGTGAATGTGTTTTGCCAAGTTCCTATAATCTACTTTTTATACTTTTGAATTAAAAATAGAAATAATTCATCATATACATTACAAACAAAATTCCCTGACCCTTAGGATAACAGGGACAGTGTCTTGCTGATCCTGTGTACTGTTTGGTGTTTATTCTGAATGGTCATGAAATTGAAATATTTTCAATATATTACCTGGGGCTATAAGATGTTCCAGAGGAGACATGATAGCACTAGGTTAGTACTTCAGAATAAAGAAGAGTAACCTTAAATATTTTACCATGAGTCAGATAATGTCAGGTTTTTGTGCCAAGTGCAGGGTCCATTAAGTCCTGTGGAACTGGCATGACCAACTGAAGAAATATAAAGTTAGGAATGACAATAAAGAAAGAGACACAAGACACAGAATAGAATTTTCAAAGGTGGAAGCTCAGGGGACCACTGCCTGTTCCTGGGTTCCAGCGTGGGGTCCCATTTCTTTTATTGAAATTTCTCTGCCCAGGTGGTAAGCTGAGGGAGGGAGCAAACACACCAGCAGTTTCTCTGAGTAAGCATATCAGCTCCTATTGTTGTTCTTAACTTTAAGGATTTGAGTAGTTGTCAAGAATCTAAAACTTGAGCCTTGTTTGGGGGAAGCCTCATGTCTGGAGACACTCACACAGGTTCCTAGGAAGGTGGTAAGCTCCAGTAGTTCACTGTGGAGTAAAATGTCACTGGCATCAATCTCTGAGCAATCGGTGGGAGAGGCATTTTCCTTTCATCACCACGACAGAGGATTTTCCTCTATGATAAGGGATGTTAAGCCCTCCTACCTGTATCTCAGCCTAGAGCTGTTCCCTTGGACTCTGCCCAGCCAAATGCAAATCTCCACAGTGGGTATCTACATTGTCTGTTTAATGGGCAAGAAATGACCTAGAAGATGTACCTATTCCAGGTCTTGTCATAATCTCTTTTATGACCATTTTCTTCCTCAAAGTGTTCACAGACGCAACAGGGTATTGATGAAAGCTGTATCCCCAATTGGCCAGAGTTTCAGGAAAGACCAGAAACTTGTTCAGATAAGAAATTTGTCAATGGCTTTTTAAAGGTAAACTAGCTGACGTTTCTTTGTTTGGACTCCTACAGCTTTTTAATATTCCCTTTTTCTGAAGGTGCCATCCCATGCCAAAAATGGGTCTTTGGTCCCCATTCTGCCTTCAAGATAATAGCTAAATCTATTATCTATTAATCAATTTGTTTAATTTCATTTAATTATAAAACACCCATGATTTGAAAAGCATAATTCCTTAATACTGATGGTGACAGAAGCCAATGTCATTCTTTTAAATTAAATCATAGTTGTGCATATTAATGCAATCATGGTGTATAATGTGCTGGTTTTATATACAATTTGAAATGTTTTCATCACTCTGGTTAATATAGCCTTCATGGCATTTTCTTGGTTCTTATGTTAAGACCTTTATATTCTACACTTAGTAAATTTTACATGTACCCTTATAAGATGCACCATAGGTGTGGTCACACAGATTACCCTCCTCCACCCAACCTCTCCCTTTTTCTCCCTTCCCTCTCTCCTTTCCCCTTATTCTTGGGCTATAATTGGATTATATCTTTCATATAAAAGCTATAAATTGGTTTCATAGCAGGGCTGAGTACATTGGATACTTTTTCTTCCATTCTTGAGTTATTTTGCTAAGAAGAATATGTTCTAGCTCCATCCATGTAAACATGAACGAGGTAAAGTCTCCACTTTTCTTTAAGGCTGCATAATATTGCATGGTGTACATATACCACAATTTATTAATCCATTCATAAGGCAATGGGAACCTGGGCTTCTTCCATGACTTAGCAATTATGAATTGGGCTGCAATTAACATTCTGGTGCAAATATCTTTGTTATAAAGTGATTTTTGGTCTTCTGGATATATACCTAGTAGAGGAATTGTAGGATCGAATGGCATGTCTATTTTTAGATCCCTAAAGTTTCTTCAAACACGTTTCCAAAAGGAACATATTAGTTTGCATTCCCACCAGCGGTGTAGAAGTGTTCCCTTTTCTCCACATCCACGCCAACTTCTCTGGTCTTGGGATGTAGTGATTTGGGGTAATCTTACTAGAGTTAGGTGATATCTCAAAGTAGACCAGATGGCTTCAAATCAGAATTTGACCAAACCATCAAAGAAGAAATAGTACCTATATTACTCAACCTTTTCCAAAATATAGAAAAAGAAGAAATACTACACAACACATTCTATGAAGCAAACATCACTTTGATCCCCAAAACAAGAAAAGACCCAACAAGAAAAGAAAATTATAGACCAATATCACTAATGAATATTGATGCAAAAATATTCAATGAGATCCTAGCAAACAGAATCCAGCAACATATCAAACAAATTATACACCATGACCAATAAGGTTTTATCCCAAGGTCTCAAGGCTGGTTCAATATACATAAATCTATAAATATAATATATCACATGAACAAATTAAACAACAAAGACCATATGAGTCTCTCATTTGATACAGAAAAAGCTTTTGATAATATCCAGCATCCCTTCATGATCAGAACACTTAAGACAATTGGTATAGAAGGGACATTTCTTAAACTGATAGAGACCATCTATAGCAAACCCACAGCAAATATCATATTGAATGGAGTTAAATTGAAATCATTTCCACTCAGATCAGGAACCAGGCAAGGTTGCCCATTGTCTCCACTACTTCTTTTTCTTTTCTTTTTTTTTTTTGAGAAAGAGCCTCAATCTATCACCCTGGATAGAGTGCTGTGGCATCACAGCTCACAGCAACCTCCAATTCCTGGGCTCAAGCGAGTCTCCTGCCTCCACCTCCCAAGTAGCTTGTCTCCACTACTTTTTAACATTGTAATGGAAGTCTTAGCCATTGCAATTAGGGAAGAAAAGGCGATCAAGTGTATCCATATAGGGTCAGAAGAGATTAAACTTTCACTCTTCACAGATGATATGATTGCATATCTGGAAAACACCAGGGATTCTACTACAAAACTCTTAGAAGTGATCAAGGAATACAGCAGCATCTCAGGTTACAAAATCAACACTCATAAATCTGTAGCCTTTATATATACCAACAATAGCCAAGCCAAAAAACCAGTCAAGGACTCTATACCTTTCACAGTAGAGCCAAAGATGATGAAGTATTTGGGAGTTTACCTAACAAAGGACGTGAAAGATCTCCATAAAGAGAAGTATGAAACTCTAAGAAAAGAAATAGCTGACATGTCAACAAATGGAAAAACATACCATGCTCAGGGCTGGGACGAATCAACATTGTTTTCTTTTTTTTTTTTTTTTGAGACAGAGCCTCAAGCTGTCACCCTAGATAGAGTGCTGTGGCATTACAGCTCACAGCAACCTCCAGTTCCTGGGCTCAAGCGAGTCTCCTTCCTCTGCCTCCCAAGTAGCTGGGACTACAGGCGCCTGCCACAGCTCCTGGCCATTTTTTGGTTGCAGCTGTCATTGTTGTTTGGTAGGCCCAGGCTGGATTCGAACCCGACAGCTCAGGTGTACGTGACTTAGCCCGTTGAGCCACAGGTGCCGAGCCGTAGAATCAACATTGATAAAATGTCCAGGACATGGGATTTTTGCACAGAATTTTTAGTATTTCGTTTCATCTTGTGGCCATATATATATATATATATATATATATATATATGTATTTATCTATATCTATATCTCTACATATACATACATATTTATTTATTTATTTATCATCCATTTCTTTTGTTTTATGAGGAGTCTAAAAATATGTTGAAGAGAATTAAGATGGGAACCGGACTATTAGCTTAGAACTTGAAGTTTTTCACTGCTGATCTGGAATAGCTATGTTTCCTTATCCAGTAACACAACCTTCCATCTATCTCATATAGAGAAGGCTTCATCTAGGTAGTTCTGTGTTTTCATAATGAGAGATGTAAACCATATTTTTTTTAACATGGAAATGACAACAAAAGTATATATTAATGGGAAAATGGATTATGTGTGATCATCTCCCTCTACCAAGACATGTACAATGCATACAAAACTACTTAATTACTTTTCAGCAGGCTGGAGGACACTTCCATTTGTAAGCTGACATGACATACTGAGTTATTTTTGCTTGTTTTTCAGAAAATACTAATTTTCTTTGCTTTGCTTTTCTTTGTTGCTCAATCTCATCCTAGTATGCTATCATTCATCTAAGAAAGATTCTCAGAAGTTTCCAGCATGTGATCTTATATATAATCTGCCTGATCACTTTTATTCAGGGATTCTAAAACAACTTTCTAAAAAAATCAAAGTTACTAAATGCAGAATATAAATGTCTGAACACAATAACTAAGAAAATGCCATGAAGGCTATGTTAACCATTTAGATGAAAATATTTCAAATTCTATATAAAACCAGCACAATGTACCCCATGATTGCATTAATGTACACAGCTATGATTGAATAAAAATAAAATAAAATAAAATATTAACAAGAAATATATTATATGTACTATGTGCAAGATACTTTATTAACATAACTGCTAACCCTCAATGTCATGCCATTTAGCTATTAATTTCCCTGTTTTATAGGTGAGGAAATTTTTATTTAGAAGTAAGTGGTCATTTGCCAGTGGAGAGAAAATGATAAAGCAATATTTAAAAGTATATCCATCTGAGACTAAAACCCACTTTCTACTCCACTACACCACCTCATAAAATACCACTGAGAGTTAATGGTATCTTGTTTGTATTGACCAATGCACTGACAGGTAAACTGACTTTCAATATATTCTACTTTCATTATTAAAAATCTCTTCAAGATGGCTGGGCATCTCTAGCTCCATGGTTAGAGTACTGGCCCCACGTACCGGGGCTTGCTAAACAAAAACAAAAAAATCTCTTCAGAAAAAGAAAGGTACTAATTCATACATTAGCAGCATAACCCACAAGTAGTGGAACTATTTATTTCCTGTCAAACCTTTTTAAGGCACATAAATGCAGACATTATTCATTAATACAGGAATTCTTCTTCTCTCCTAAAGAAAGTAAGAAAACCATTACGTGTCTCAGGATTTTAGTTGGAACTGGGCATTTCAGATTTCCATTAGCTGCCATTAGTCAGAGTCATTGCTGATTTTAGAAATCCTCCAGAAATTATTCAAAGCTGATGTTAAAAATTAGATATTTTACTTAGTAACATTAAGTTAGACAATTTTATACTATTATAACCTATTTAAATTATGAATATATTTCTAAAAGTGACAATTTTTCTTGTTTCCTAGGGTCCTATTTGCCTAATGCCAAGCACAGTGCTTAACAAAGACTGCACATTCAACAATATCTGGTGACTTGTAATGCTTACATATAATCCCACAAGTTGCCTTCAAAGGTCATTTTCTGCTTGCATTTTATGAATTGTTCAGAGTGAGGCATGCTTTAGAACATAAAAATAAAACTAACTGGATTAGAAGTAGGTAAAGAAATATGAATGTAGAGATGGGCAATCAAGAAAATTTTCAGAAAAAGTAAGGAGCTAGGTCACCTTATTAGTACCTAATCACAATACTTTTTAACTATAATTAATAAGGGCTAGAGGGACTATTTAATGGTTATTTTACTCATGGACATTTTACTTATGTTTTGGTGCCATTTTTCAATGTATCAGATGGTAATGTTTTTCAGTATATCAGTAAGTGTTTTTTGTTGTTCTGTATTCTATTTTAGGGGGGAGGTCTCATTCTGTTGCCCAGGCTTGAGTGCAGTGGCATGGTCACACTTCACTGAAGCTTCAAATTGTGGGGCTTAAGAGAACCTCACTCTCCTGAGTAGCTAGAAATAAGTGTGCACAACTATGCCCAGCTAATTTTTATAAGATATTTTTTTTAAAGAAAGGATCTTGCTATGTTGCCCAAGCTTATCTTCAGCTCCTGTCCTCAAGTGATCTTCCTGCTTCAGCTTCCAAAAATGCTGGGATTACAGGCATGAGCCGCCATACCTGGCCTGTTAGTAAGTTTTTACCTTAATGTTTTTGCCATAAATTTTCTCCTTCATAGAGTTGCTCATGAAATTTTAAATATGTATTTACCCATAAGAATTAAATAGCATTGGATTAAGAATATGTCTCTAAAAGTTGCAGACATATAAGAACTTGCATTTTTTTGAGACAGTCTCACTCTGTTGCCAGGGGTAGCATCATAGCTCACAGCAACCTCAAATTCTTGTGCTCATGCAATCCTCTTGCCTCAGTTTTTCTATTTTACTTTTTACTGCAGATGGTATCTCTTGCTCAGGCTGGTCTCAAACCTCTGAGCTCAAGCAGTCCACTTGCCTCAGCCTCCCAAGAACCTGCATTTTTAGTAAACTATTAGTAGAAAGTTGCAATGCTGAATGGGTTAAGTACAATAAAATTGGATCTCTATTTCCCCTTAAAACGGGGCTGGCTCTATGAATAGATCTAATATGTACAAAAGGGACAATCTTGTAGAAATTCAGGAGCTGGAAAAATATCCCATTTACTTTATTATAGTCATTGAAACGCTACCATTATAAGCACTATTCTCACCAATTCCACTGTGGAGACTTGGCCCTCCTCTGAATTCTCAGTCACCTACTATGTGTTCCAGACACTCCATCATTATCGGGTAACCTCATATTGTTTACTAACTTTCTATGTAAATTTCTGACTCCCAATAGCACACACAAACATACACCTGTGTACATATGTAATTGTAAACTCCCTCATAGGCAGAGATTGGGACAAATGCATGATAATGCCCAACTGTGTTTTGTTAAGTGTTGACATACAGTGGATATTCAATAAATGTCTCTATATTGATTGTGGTTTGACCCAGTACTTACAACAGTCTAACACTGATTTTTTTTTTTTTTTTTTGATCATTGTCAGAACATCACCATTCTAGTGGCTTACTAGTTGTTTCTGCATCCATAAGAAAGCCTTAAATTGTTAAAGATATGGAGTTTGGGCACACGATGAAATGGAATGGGAGGTCTCTGTGTAAAACAAAGACTTTAATTTCATTTAGACATATGTTTCAAAAGGGGTTCAGAAACTAAATCTAAGTGCACAAAGTGAAAGGTATTTTGGAAATTGTCATTGTCTAATTTATTTTATCAGTGTCTGAAGAAAAATGTTTTAATACTAGTTCCTGAATAGATTCTGTGGTTGCGGTTATCTGATTTGGCTGACTGAAAGTGTAATATAAATGAATATTCAACTGCAGTTTTTGGAATGGACTCATCACATTGTTTAGCAAAAGTGATTTCTGGAATATCTGCTCAATACCCCCCAAAGCACTGGTAAACATAACTTTTATTATTATTTTTTATAGGGAATAATTTGTTATTTTTATTTTTGGGGGTTCATTGAGGGTACAAAGAATTAGGTTATAGTGATTGCATTTGTTAGGTAAAGTCCCTCTTATAATTGTGTCCCATGCCCTAGAGGTGTGCCATAATATGTGACCCCCATCTTTCTCCTTCCTCCCTTCTCCCCACTCCCTCATTGCCCTGCCCCCCACCTTGAATTGATTTGAGTTTTTCTCTTATATGGTTGTGTATGAGATCATCTACTGGCTTCATATTAGAACTGAGTACGTTGGATTCTTGCTTCTCCATTCCATAACTTTTATTATTGATTAAAGAAGTTACCATATGACTTTGCAAAATTGTCTATGTTTTGAGATGATTTAAAAGTCTACCTTCCAAAGTACTAAGATTACTCCAGGATCTAACTTTTGGAAAATTAACACATAAAATGTATATGGCTAGTCACAAGATGCTATTTTACTTCAACTCTCTCAGAGCTATTTTTTGAGGTCATTTTACATATGAAACAGGCTCTTATAACAAAAACAGAGTATAATTTGTTATAGTAATATTGTTTCATTTTGTGATTTGAGTGGGAAGAGAGGAAATATTTCTATCTTACAAATAATTTTTTTTCTTTTTTGAGTCTCAAGCTGTTGCCCTGGGTAGAGTGCCATGGTGTCATAGCTCACAGCACCCTCCAACTCTCGAGCTCAAGCGATCTTCTTGGCTCAGTTTTTCTATTTTTAGAAGAGACAGGTGTCTCGCTTTTGCTCAGGCTGGTCTCAAACTCCAAGCTATCCACCTGACTTGGCCTCCCAGAGTGCTAGGATTACAGGCATAAGCCATTGCGCCAGGCCTACAAATAGATTTTATACCAGTTTTTAATTCTGATTTAAGGTTCTGTTTATAAAACTGGTTATTATGGGAAATGGGGAAAGGAAATTCTTGCGTGTCTGATTTTCAGGGTGAAGAAGGTCAAAAGGGTAAAGTCAATTATTGAAGAAAATTTTTATTTATTTAAAATACCTGCAAGAAGCCCAAGTGCCCATGGACCCATGAATGGATTAATAAATTATGATTTATGTATATCTTGGAGTACTATCCAGCATTAAAAAGATGGAGACTTTACCTCTTTTATGTTTACATGGATGGAGCTGGAAAATATTCTTCTTAGTAAAGCATGTCAGGAATGGAAAAAAAAATATCAAATGTAGTCAGTACTACTATGAAAACAATTTATAATCACTCACATGTTCATAGGAGAGATGAATCACAACTATAGCCCAGGATGACGGAGGGAAGGGAAGGGAGAGAAAAGGAGGGGGTGGTTCAATAGAGGGAGGGTTAATGGTGGGACCACACCTATGGAACATATTGCAAGGGTACAAGTCAAATCTATCAAGTGTTGAACACAAATGTCTTAACACTGTGATTAAGTAAATAAGGTGAAAGCTATGTTAATTAGTAGGATGTGAGCACTCTGATATGTACAAATAATCAACACATTGAATCCCATAATGGCATAAATGTATTCATGATCTATGTATATATGACTTAATAAAAAAATATAAAAATAAAAAAATACAATACTTGTCTAAGAAACGACTTAGAATAATCATATTTTAGAGGCAAAGGCAATTTTAGAGACATCATACTCAATCTTCTTATTTCATAAATCAAAAGCCAAGTGGCTTAACCTAGATCACATAATTACTGGGAACACTGGAAGTAGAAGCTAGGCCTTCAATGCTTTTTCTGTCTTTCCCTAAGATTAGCCAACTGAAGGAAAATTTAATAACATAGACTAGGAAAGCAGTTCACCAAAAATAATAATCCATCTTAAATCTGGTATTCCAAATTAAACCCAAGTTATATGGATGGTTTGCTGAAGGACTTTTAAACCCCTTGCAACTTTCCTTTCTAATGGTGTATCTTTCTAGATTCATTCTTTTCCCATTCTCAGTTTTTGCTTCATCTTTTGGACTTTAGGCTATACTAGAATTAATACCCATTGTTGGACAAGAGATGAATAGGGAATTTTTTATGCCTAAAATGATAATGACTTCCATTGAGCCTATAAATATATGCAAATATCTCCTCCATGATTTAAAGCACTTTCTTGACTTTGTGTTTCCTTATAACAAATATTCCCTTGCCTAGGGGTCAGACTCAAGCTCCTCACAAAATGGTTTCATAAAAACCAAATACAACATGTGCACTTTGTTGGAAACTTAATTTAAATGAAGTGACTTATTTCTATCCTAATTTGAGTCAATTGTTAAAGGTGAATACGAATTAGGTATAGATGATATTAAGTAACCCTTCTAATATCTTTAGGAAGGATAATTTTATGTTTAAGGTGAATAAATAAGAATGTATAAGGGCAGGACTTCCAGAATGGCAGAGTGGAAAGCTTGGTAAACTCTTTCTGAAAATCATTGAAAATATTTGTGAAACCACAAATATCAATCATTTTAGAATACTGGAAATTAACCAAAGGCAAAAATACCTTAAAAGATACTCATTCAAAAACAACCTACTGAACTTTTTGGTAAGAACACCACTGGGATTCATGTTTTAACAAGGGGATAATTTCATTCCCCTCTTACCACAGCAATGGAGCAAAGCAGCTATAAAAACTGGCAACCGGTAGAGCAGAGGCAGGCCTGTTTGGAAGCTTCATGTAGGGCCTTAACCTTACATAACTCTCAATATTTTGACAATATTTACAGTAGTTCCCTTGAAACACTTTTATTTCCACGGCATTGGGCTATTTGACCTCATTCTGAGTTCATGTCCTCAGAGTGTATTGAAAACAGTAAAAAGAAGTTGGATTCAATAACATAGTAGTTGCCTAAGGCTTTGAATTCATTTGGAATAAATACAAGTCTGGCCCAAATTTTAAAAGTAATACATTGGTAATTGAAATAAGACCAATATAAGGGACTTTCAAATGTTTTATTCCAAGAGATCTAAAAGGCTGCAAACATGTTCATGTTTATGCATGTGCCCAAGAAAGCCCAGAAAGGACACCAATAACACATGTCTTGCTGTTCTTGATGCCTGGATCAAGTATGAAGTAAATACTAATATTGACTTATAAACTCTCTGAAATTTGAAGGATTGAATTCACACAAAAATCTTTTTGGAAGAGGGTAGAAGAAAAACTGGCTTCCAGAACTTGATGGAATGTTATGAACAATCATTAGCTGCCCACAAACTATGATGATTCAGTGGCAACTCTTAAGAAGCCAGGATGAAAATTAAGAATAATTAAAGGAAAAAAGTTATCAGAGGAAATGGTAGCCACACATTGCAAGGAATACAGAATCTGTAGAATTAATCCAGGAAGGTCACTGAACCAAGCTGTAATGAAGAAGAAGCCTCAGCAACAACAACGAACAATGGAGGTTAGGGGAGATTTGATTTTAAAGTCATCACAATATATTATTTAAAACATCCAGGTTTCATCAAGAAATTTTAAAACATGCCAAAAAAAAAAAAAGGAAGAAAGCAGGGACTATAGGCAGGAATAAAAGCAGTTAATAGATAGTGTCCAGAGAAGGCCCAGATGTTGGACTTAATAGACAAAAAGTTTAAATCAACTATACAAATATGTTTAAAGAACTGAACATGATTGTATTTAAAGAACTGAAGTATATACAATGATAATAGTGTCTCACTAAATATAGATAATCAATAAATATACATTAATCTAATATTTTATAAAATAAAAATAAATGAAAATTCTGGAGTTGAAATGTACAAAACTGACATGGTAAAATAATTAGGTGGGCTTAACAGCAGATTTCAGCAGGAAGCAAAAAAAAAAACCCAGCAAACTTGACAATAAGTAACAGAAACTATCACATCTGAAGAGCAAAATAAAAAGAATGAAGAAAAATGAACAAAACCTTAGAGGCCTGTGAGACATCATCCAATGTAATGCATAATAGGAGTCCATAAGGAGAGGAGAGAAGGCAACAGAAAAGATATTTGAAGAAACATTAGCTGAAAATTTCCCAAATTTCATGGAAAACACTAATTTTCACATTAAAAAGTTCAGTGAACACCAGTTAGGAAGAACTCAGAGATACATACCTAGACACTTCATAGTAAAATATCAAAAGGCAATGACAAACAGTAAATTCTGTGAAAAAGAGATAAATGATTTAATGTGTACAAAAGGACCAAAATAAGAGTAACAGTTGACTTTGCACCAGAAACCATGAAGGGCAGAAGGCATTTGAATGACATATTTGACTTGATGAAAGTAACAAAGATTTTCAACCAAGAATTCTATTACCAGCAAAACTATATTTCAAAAATGAAAGAGTAACGTATTTCCAGAAAAACAAAAACAGAATTTATGACCAGCGATATGTGCTGAAGGGAAAACTTCATCTGAAATAAAAGGCCAGATGATAACTTGAAGTCACTTGAATTAAAATTCTTTTCTCCTACTAAGTAGTTTTTGTAAAAATCACAAAACTATTTTGGTGTGTTATAATGTAAAAATATGTAATTTTCATCATAATAATACAGAGGAAGGGGAAGGAATGGAAGTATATTGGAATAACCATTCTGTATGCTATTGGAAGTTAATATTAATCTTAACATTGTTTTAAGCTAGGAAGCATATTATAGAGAGTGAAAGTAAGGAATTTAGGATTTTGTGGGGGTTTATGAAAATATTCCCAGTTAGATTTTGTTGATGGTTGTCTAACTTTATGAATATACTAAAATCACTGCATTATACACATTATACACTTAAAGGGTGAATTTTACAGCATAAGAATTATGCTAATCAATTTGATGTAAGCATTCCATATGGTATATCAAATCAACATATTGTATCTAATAAATGCATTAATGTACACAGTTATGATTTAATAAAAAATAAAAAATACATAAAACGAATAATACCTCAATTTTTAAAAGGAATGAAAGTAAAAGAATGCATATTGTAAGCCCCAGAGCAACCACTAAGAAAGTTCCATCAAAAGTAAATAAAATAAAATGATAAAATAAAAACAGAGCAAAAAAATCCAACAAAGCAATTTAAATGGTACTCCAGAAAATATCTCTATTATCCCTACTTGGTTGACAAATGTCAAAAAGTATTAAGAATTTTCTAAAATTCTGGTCTTTCAAAATCCAGAAAAATGCTTTCATGGTAGCAAGAAATTGAATATAAAAACAATGACCTTGACTTTTTTCCAAATATGTGGTTTTTTATGTAAAGGGGATGGCTTCTTATGGAAAAAAAATGATCAAACCTGTTGTGTAATTTTTACTTCATAGCATATTGTTTTCAAGTCACACTTATGCATTGTTTTTCCTGCCAGGGTTTAAAATTACAAATAATAATACTTATAAAATAGGTCTTCTCTGAGGTTTCGATGAGCAATAGAAGTGAAAATGTTAAATCTAAGAAACTAGAAGTGAGGAGTAACAGCTTCCTTGTGGCTGGGCACAGTGAGACTGGGGAGAGAGGACTTCAGGCATCTCTGGCAGGTGGGATCTACCCAGGAACTTCCCCTTGGGGACACAGGGAGACAGCGTGAGGCTTCTGGACACCCTGAGGAAGGCAAAA
>CAUYRH010128818.1:0-15070 GCA_963574655.1 Perodicticus potto
GGGCCCACCAAACAACAATGACGGCTGCAACCAAAAAATGGCCGGGCGTTGTGGTGGGCGCCTCTAGTCCCACCTCTTGGGAGGTGGAGGCAGGAGAGTCGCTTGATCCCAGGAATTGGAGGTTGCTGTGAGCTGTGATGCCACTGCACTCCATCCAGGGTGACAGCTTGAGGCTCTGTCTCAAAAAAAAAAAAAATAGTTTACTTTTTTTTTGAAACAGAGTCTCACTATGTCACCCTCAGTAGAGTGCTATGGTGTCATAGCTCACAGCAACTTCCAACTCTTGGGCTTAAGTGATTCTCTTGCCTCAGCCTCCCACGTAGCTGGGAGTACAGGCACCCGCTACAACACCCTGCTATTTTTTTGTTGGCTGTCTTTATTGTTGTTTAGCTGGCTTGGGCTGGGTTTGAACTCACCATCCTAGGTGTATATGGGTAGCGCTGTAACCACTGTGCTACGGGCGCCGAGCTGTAGCTAGTTTACTTTTAAACCAGCTGCTACATTCCTTATCTGAGCAGTTCTAGAAGCCTTGCCTATAAGGGATACAGCTTGCAAACTCTGCTGGGTCTGTAAATGCTCTGAAGAAAGAATGGCTGCAGAGGGAGCTGCATGCAAGGCCTAGGAATGAACATTAACTAGGTCGTCCTCTGCCCAGTCAACAGTCAAAGCAAATACTCATTGTGGAGATTTGTATTATGGCCATGACAGAGATCAAGGTAACAACTCCAGTCCCATGGGCAGGAGGGTAGAGGGCTTATACCTCCTTATCACAGAGGAAGACGCCTCTGGGTGGAGATCAGAGGAAAGTTCTTCTGTTCCACCCATTCTTCAGAGAAGACTGACACTGTGGCGTCTACTCCACAGTGAACTAGTGGGGATTAATCTCCCCCCGAGGAATCTGTGTGTGTGACCACAGAGAGGGGGCTGCCCACCCCCAAGGCTCAGGTTTCAGATTTCTCAAGGCTGCTCAGACCCTTAAAGTTAATGAGTATAGATAGAGTAAGAACTGATATGCTCACTCAGAGAAACTGCTGACATTTTTGTTCCCTTCCTCAGCCTACCCTCTGGACTAAATGAGCAAATAAACTTCAATAAAAGCTGAGTGGAACAAACACTCAGAGCCATTCGTTGGAACCCCATAAACTAAAGATAGGCCCCTGTGTTTCCCACTTTTGAAAATTCTATTCTGCCTGTCCTGTCTCTTTATCACTCATTACTTTTAACTTTATTTTTCTTCATTTGAGCACCACCAGCTACAAAGGTCTTAAAGGACCATGCCAACCAGGGCGGGATCCGGGCAAAGGTGGAAATATTCAAAGTGATATGGGAATATTTTGAAACATTGTAGAAACTGTGCATAAATCTGCAGACTGATGCTGCCCTGTGAGGTCAGGAAGTTTTGTTCTGAAAATTCCAAGATTCATTTGCCAAGAAGCCTTTACCTGTAAAAGTTTGCCTGTAGGTCTGATTTCCAAAGTAAATGATGCTAGATGAATTTAATTAAATCTAAGACACTCCCAACCTGCCTTTTAGCTTTCTGTGAAAAAATGGGATCAGAACACCTTTCTGTGCTGTTTTAAACCAAAATGTGTAGAAATTTTTTAAAAAATGAATGTACTTAAAGGTTTGGTGCCCATAGCACAGTGGTTACAGCACCAGCCACATACACCAAAGTTGGTGGGTTTGAACCCAGCCTGGGCCAGCTAACCAACAATGACAACTGCAACAAAAAATAGCCAGGCATTGTGGTGGGTGCCTGTAGTCCCAGCTACTTGGGAGGTTGAGGCAAGAGAATTGCTTGAGCCCAGGAGTTTGAGGTTGCTGTGAGCTATGATGTTACAGCACTCTACTGAGGGCGACATAGTGAAACTTTGTCTCAAAAAAAAAAATGTAATGAAAAAAATGTCAGCATTCTGTTTGTTTTTTGAGACAGAGTCTCACTCTGTTGCCTGGGCTAGAGTCCCATGGCATCGGCCTAGCTCATAACCTCAACTCCCTGCCAGAGTAGCTGGGAGTACAGGTGCCTGACACAACGCCTAGCTAATTTTTCTATTTTTTTTTAGAGATGGGGTCTTGCTCTTGCTCAGGCTGGTCTCAAACTTCTAAGCTCAAGGGATCTGCCAACCTCAGCCTCCTAGAGTGCTAGGATCATAAGTGTGAGCCACCACACCAGGCCCATTTCAGCATTTCTTTGTGAATGATTCTTACTTTGCAGATCTGATGCTTACTAGTTTTAACAAATGCCTTTTTGAGGACATGAATAAGATTACATCAAAAATTCAAATAACACTCAAAAATATGTTAGCGTATACTGCCAGGTTCATGGATTTGAAGCAAAACTTTAATGTAGGAGAAGGGAGGTCAAATATGATTCCCTGGCTGATGCTTACTTGGTATTACAATTTGAATACTAAAGAAGATTTATTAGGATGAGCAGAGCAATGTTTATGTCTACTTAGGGAGAAAGCTTCATTATTCTGAGATATTTAAAATGAAAATTTTCTGTTGCACTGAAAATTCATGAGCATTTGTTACAAGAAATTTCAATATCACATTGATTCAAAGAAAAAAGAGGTGTTAGATTTAAAGAAGAATCCTCCCTTTGAAGTACAAAATTCAAACACTGCGAACTTTCCAAATTCTAACTATCGGTGAGAAAGAGTTTTAGTTAGTATAAAATATATACACTTTTTGACCATTTGCTGCCACCTGCTTATGTAAGCAGTTTCCTGTTGATGGTGTCTACTAAGAGATAATGTAGCTATTTCAAGCATAAAACCTGGCCATGGCAAGAACTAATGAGTTATAAAAGGGAGTTGGGAAAGGGAGGTACAAAGAAGCAGCTGTTCTATTTCATAAGAAAAGTTGGTATGGTATGAAAGCACCAGCCACATTCAATACTAGAAACTATACCTGATGCTTCAGAGAAACCAACAACCTCCATGGAATGGATCTTACCTTCAACATGCCTTCCAAGATCTAGAAGTGGTAGGCTACAACATAAGTTTATATCAGTATCAAAACTACCAATTGTTACTTGTTTCATTTTTCTTTATTTGGGTTTTCACCAAGAAACACAATAATTTGATGTAGAACATCTATGCTGAGCACTAACGAAGTTATCAAATCAAGATTAAAATGACCATAAATGAATCAAATGGCCATAAAATAAATCATGACCAAAGGCTCAGAAGTAAGTATAAATGTTGATCACTGCAAATTGAAGTCATTGATTAAAAAAGTTATGTTCTGCTATGGTTAGAATGTGCCCCCCAAAGTTTATATGTTGGAAATTTAATACCCAATGCAGCAGTGTTGAGAGGTGGGGCCTTTATGAGGTGCCCTCATATATGCCCTTATCACAGGAATGGGTGAGTTATCTTGAGAGTGAGTTCCCAATAAAAGGATGAATTCAGCCCCTTTTCCCCCAACTGCTTCTCTCTGTCCCTCTGTCCCTCTCTCTCTCCCTCTCCCATCATGGGATGACACAGCAAGAAGGCCCTTGCCCTCAACCTTGGACTTACTTACCAGAGTCCAAAATTGTGAAGAAGTAAATCTCTGTTCTTTACAGATTACCCAGTCTCAAGTATTCTGTTACAGCAACACAAAACAGACAAAGACATGTTCCTAGAAGTGAGCTCAAGTCATGAAAAAATTCCAAAAATATTTCAATTGAAAATTGTATACAAATTCAATATTCAATATCTCCCCTAAGTCTTTGCTTTTTTTGTTTTTCTTCCCACAATTGTATACTATGAAGAATATGTAAGAAATTTCTTTTCATTAGACCCTAGTACCTCTAAATCCTCTTCAGTTTACTCCAGAGTGCCATACAAGATTTCACTTCCTCTGTGTGCCATGTTGTAAATACTCTAATATACTTGCATCTAGTCATGTTGGATAGAAACACTAGGACAGGTAGATACGTGCACATGGGAACATATGTATATGGAGATTAAAATATTCACTCACATTCAGATTTAAACCAATTGACAAGCATAATCAGGTGCTCATACACAGATATACTCACACACACACACACACCCCGATCCTCAGCTACACAGAAATAGATAGATGTGTGTGGGTACACATCCACTAGCAGATCCTTAAAGATACATGAACACATACACACACAAGATATAACTGTCTTTCCAGAGAAATACAGACTTAGGCAGAGACACAGTTACCATTCACATGGGCACTTGGAGATATACATACATACAAACATATGTAAAAACCAAATTTCACGAAACTACACACAGACAGTCTTCTATGCATAGACATAAGAATTGAGATTCATACACAGGTCAACTCCTTCTCACATCTGACAGATCCATGCCCGCCCCCCACCCTTCCCACAGGTTCTTACACTAAGAGATTAAAATTTGCTATCTTATACAAAGCCATTCTCAAATATCTGCTCTGGCACACACACATATACACATAGTACATACATGCTCACATATATAGGCACTTTCAGGCTCATTGCTACACATTCAAAGAGGTAAACAGGCATGTAGAGCAACACAGACTCATAGCCATCAAGTCTTATAAATAGAGAAACACCCTCAGATTCACACACCCATTCACACTTACACATATACTCACACAACACAGAAACACACACACTTTACGTACATACATATCCACCTGCATCATCACACATAAACCTAGATACCAACCTTCTGACATTTACAGACATTCATGACAGAGACTCACACACATTTATTAAGGCTTACTGACCACTGCAAACGTGTTTACATAGAAAGATAAAAAACACATTGTCATGCACACACACATATACAGACAGAGAGAAGTATGCTCATATATGCAGATGTACCAGCAACACAGGTGACACTCATACTCACACAGTCACTACACTGCCAGATATAGGTGTGTGTGGAAATATGCCCATAGAACCAAGCCCTACACCCACCATCTAGATACCTACTTCCTTTCTCACATGTTCATGGTTTTACATGCACACTTGGAGATATGTAAGTACCAACTCATTTTCATGTACAGTCACACACTCACCTACACAAAGGAATGCTCATTCTCTCACAATACACATAGACATGGACAACTGGGCAAATATTTACATAGAATCCCCCTTCACAACTGCTGGTGGACACATAATTTTATTTACACGCTGGCACAGCTAACTATTACAGCAATAGGTAACACTTATATGGCACAGAGGACTTGTTATGAGCCAGGCATGGTTCTAAGCACTTTTCATATATTAACTCACCTTATGAGATAGGTAATATTATTACTTCCACTTAATAGGTAAGACACTGGGGCTTTGTTGAGGTTAGGTGACTTGCCCAAAGGCACATAGTTAATAAATGGCAGAACTAGGATTCAAACTGAAAGGCTGCCTCCAGAGACCTTGGATATCCAATTTGCTTCTAGAAATATACTCATCTCATACATAAGTGGAGCTACATACCATTCTATCATAAGTCACATGCACACAGAAGCCAGCTCCCTTTTACTGACAAACTCAAGCACAGATGGCCACATACACCTAATCACATACATAGACAAACATGGACACGTTCACATTTAAAGATAACTCAGCAGAGATACATATGCCCAAGGAGTTACATACATATGCCCACAATCACATGACCTGCCCAGAAATACTCATACTATTGAACACACAAAACATCCAGATACACCCACATTCTCAGATACATTCTTCAATCAAATACATCCAAACACTCACACATACTATCCAGACATACCTACACGCACATCCCCCAGATCCACTCACTCACAACCTCCCACAGTTCACCTACAAACACACACTCTCTCTCTCTTACACCTACCATCCAGATACATACTCTCTCATGCACCATCCAGAGACAACACATCTTACATATCTATATATCTATATCTATATCTATATATTCATGTACATGATCATGTAGACACAGGTCAAGCCCTGTTCACATCCTACAGATCTTAGCAGTCTAGGTAGGTCTTAGATATACACTCACATTCTTACACACTTCACCCCAGGTATACCTACGTTTTCCTCACACACGCCAGTCAGATGTACCCACTTTCACACATATACCCACACCAATACACCCACATGCTCTCACACAAATCCCATCTAATACATCCATCTTTATATACACACACCTCAATACACTTACACTCAACAGGCACTCTACCCAGATACAGCCACAGTTATATACAAACTCTCAACTCAGCACACCCATACTCTCATACACATCACTCATATAAACTCAAACTTACACCCTGCCCCAACTCAGAGCTCTCATACTGGACCCAGGCACACCTGCAATCTCTCTTTCACACATACAGTATTGAGAGACATCCACATCTCTCTCTCACTAGATATAACATACCTCTCTCTGTCCCCCCACCCCAAGATACTTTCACTTATATATACACATTCATTTAGGTTTCTGTCTGGATGGCATAATTTGGGTGTTCTCAGTGAAAACCATTTACCAACTTTAGAAACCATAGAATATCATTCTGCCCTAGCCTTTAATGGTGGAGAGATGAGAAGGGAGGTCTTTGTGTTTTAAGGAATCTTTTTCTAAGCAGCTCACAAGTCCCTTTCCCACAGTAGGACACCAGCCATGATTGGTTCCTACCTCTTGGGTGTGAATGATAATAGGAATTATCCTGAGACTCCCAAAAAAGCCCAGCAGAGAGGCCTCAGAAAGAAGGTTATGGACTGCTAAGGTGTCACAGCTTGCCAATCTGTAGGTTATTTACACAGTTATAGACAGACTAGGTCCAATAGGGCACTACTGACTCTCAGACAGGCACATAACTACATGCTTAGGTACACAAAGAATCACACAGACTTGTAAGCACCCTCTCTTATCACCCCTTCAGTAATAATGTATATCCACATAAGTCCAAGGCCAAGTATCTCTTTCTGTCACACCCACCATCAGATAGGCATATGCATAAATACTTACACTCATCTCTACACACAGGCACACTTGCCCTGTACTTGGTCACACATGTGTACATCCATTTACTCTTAATTACAGGCATACATACATGAAATATACTCACATGACATAATGCCCATGAATGACACACATCCACTTATAAACACAGGGATACAATAGGCACACTTTTATGTGTACATGGCCACAGACAGGCAGACTCTGTATTATACCTAAAAAGACAATGAACAAATATGGACACAGAAAGGCAAGATCCCAAATGTGTACATGCACCCCCAGAGAGAACCAAATAAGTATATTTATACACAATCACACATTTGTGTAAGCATATTCACCACATAAACACCCTGATATGCATGTGCTTATACATAAGATGATATATAGATATGCAAATATTCTAACATACAGACTTATATGCACAACTGGGCATGTAGCATATTAATACACATAGACTTGTCCATTAATTCATTCCCATATGCACACAATCAGACATGGAAACAGAAATGTACTCACAAAATACACTCACACTATCACAGATATTTACGCCATGTACAGTCTCACACATTCATATGCCCATATGAGAAGCTATGCAAACTAAAAAAGAAATCATTTGCACCTACTTTCCCATAGAGGGACTTGGACACAAAGGTATATTCACATACATGCACATATAGAAATATGCTCACATACTCACATACAAGTACATCTACACGTGAATTGATCCATACTCATCACAGACACATACATGCAAAGACAGCCTCATATATATACACACACACACTCAAACACACTTAGAGGTTGAGAGTGGCATGCACATACATTTACTTACATGGATCTACAACATATGTTTCAGAACAAAGATGGATAAACACAAACACATGCCAATAATTAAAACTGTATAAACTGGTACATTCGCACATCTGTACATTCTGACAGGCATATACACACAATTAAATATGCACGAACACACATGTATGTATATGTGAAAGACATGTTTAGTGGAACACACATGGTCAAATGTGCACATATACTAGCATATACAACCTACATATATACTCAGAATCACTCACAGGCATATTCAAACAACCATTTGCACTCACACTCAAAAATTCAAACAAAACCCACAATGAGACATGTGCACCCAAGTATTATGAAGTATAGTTATCCCTGCATGCCACAGCCAAACATGCACTTATACATAACAGTGCACCAACACAATTAGACTTATATACAAATGCATTAATTCACGTATGCACACAGTTGTGTGTGCATACAAGCATACATTCCCCCACAGCCATACTCATATACATAATCAAATGTGCACACATAAGCACACCCACAAAATAAATCTTCATTCATACACTCACCCCTACTCACACAATTAGTTCTCCTTATATGAGGAGAATTCATATGTCCTTGTGTTAGTGTGCCCGCCCACACTAACATTTCGCTAATTGGATGTGGACATATAGGTTTACCTACAGACAATATATACTCAAACATGCACATAAAGACATACATATATATATACAAATCAAAAATGCTGGGGAGTCCACATAGACATTCACACAAATTCATAGGCTTGCTCATACAGATATAGGACAGATATACCCACACAAAATCATGTTCACACATACACCCATACATACATGGACATGCACAAAAATATGTCCTTTTACTCACAAACACACCATTTAGATGCACCTACATTCATATACACATGGGGCATATACTGATATACACAATCAGATACAGCTAGGTATTCACCTAATTGGATGTGCATACCCAGGCATTCTGAAACCCACACACTCATACACGTACAACTAGACATGTACACTTAAAGACAAATTGATACCACAAACATATACAACCAGGCATTTAACAGGCCTGTTGGTTCAGAGAAATACATCCACATTCAGGCTGAGAATCAAACATGCCCATTTCCTTACCCAGACAGACATGTAAAGTCATAGCCACCTCCCTGTACATACACAAGCCACCCATAAACTCACACACATGCCATCACATGACCTGCTCACATGCAGACTCGTACATATCTACAATGTCCATCAACAGAAACACATACAGACTGCACTCACACATTTTCAGTAGCACATATATACCCATGCTTAGGCCCAGATGCCTCTAGACCATAGGCTGGGTCCTTTCTTTCACACCAAATGCTTCTTCAGAAAAGTCTACTCTATGCCGCAAAGTCCCATCCCTTCTGCCCCGACAGAGAGGTCTTCTGGACCTCAGCCTTTCTCCTCCTCCCCACTTCCCCTGGCCACACATCTCTATGTTTGGAAACCAGCTAGCAGACTCCATTTTTTCCCCACCCCAGTGTCTAGGTGAGCAACTCCCTGGGACCCTTCCCCCACAGGACTGGCTGCTGCATGGGCCACACCCCAGCTCCATCCCAAGCCCAGTGATCTCAGTAGCTTCAGCCTTGTCTCCAGGCCCTGCCAGTCGCTGACCACAGTCCAAACTCTTGCCAAGTATCCCCTTGCTAAGTATCCCCTCCCATTCACTCTCTGCCCCCACCATTTGCCCATCTGCTGCCCATCCCTCAACAGGGAGATGCATACATTTATCAGGGCTTGGAATGCTGTAGGCTATAAGCCAGGCCTCTGCTTGGCTCACAGGGATTCAGGCCTCTGTGTGTGTGGGTCTACTTGTGTGTACAACCAAGGGCATGTGCTGAGAAAGAAGCCTGGAGTAGGGTGAGATTGGGTGGCTCTGCTCATACCCACTACTTCTCATAGCCTGCAAGCAGGAAGTAACAACATAGAGCAGCCCCTGTCTCCCATTCACTCTCTGACCCCACCATTTGCCCACCTGCTGCCCATCCCCTCAACAGGGAGATGCATACATTTATCAGGGCGTGGAATGCTGTAGGCTATAAGCCAGGCCTCTGCTTGGCTCATGGGGATTCAGGCCTCTGTGTGTGTGTGTCTGCTTGTGTGTACAATCAAGGGCATGTGCTGAGAAAGAAGCCTGGAGTAGGGTGAGATTGGGTGGGCTCTGCTCATACCCACTACTTCTCATATCCTGCAAGCAGGAAATAACAACATAGAACAGCCCCTGCCTCCCATTCACTCTCTGCCCCCACCATTTGCCCACCTGCTGCTCTTCCCAGATCTCTTCTGAGACTCTGGACAAGAGGGACCAGTTCCTCCCACAAATAATAAATAACAGTATTAATCATGAGTAATCAACAATAATACTGACCATGAGCTTTGCTGATTGCTTCAGTGCCACCTCAATGTGCATCCTTTATTACATGTATCAACTCATTTAATCTCTACACACACCCATGAAGGAAGGGTTACCAGTCTCTCTGACAGATGGGAAAACTGAGGTCCAATAAGTGGGATGCTTCCATTAAAGTAGCAGAGCTAGTAATTGGGAAAAGTGTCCCTAGGAAAATCCATGTTCTCCGTGTATCAGGTTTTCCTGCCCCTCCAGATATAAGGATCTCTGGCCACTATGCATAAAGACCTAAGATCTGGGAGTCACAGATATGGGCATCTGAAACAGAGATAGACAGTTCTGTGGTGGAGGCTGGGGTCCACACTGTGAGGATGACCATCTTGTACTTGGCTCCCGCAGGTTGGTCTTTGCCCCTGCAGAGCCATCAGGCAGCCCAGGGCCTGGAAGTGTGCCCCACCCCCACCTTGCCTTCCTTTAGCCCTACAGCAGTTTCCTCCCCCTAGTTGGGAAGCACAGCAATATCTTCAGTGGTTAGTGAGCAAAAGTCTGTGTTACCTGTGGGGAGAGATAGGGGGTAGATGGAAGGAAGGAAGGAAGGAAAGGAGAGATGGAGGGAAGGAAGAAAGAAGGAATGGGAGGGTGGTCTGGGGTGGGAGCAGCTTCTGTGTTATGTCTACCCACTTGCTTGCTACCCAGGTGTGTGCGCACACACATGCGCGCGCGCACACACACACACACCTTACAAGCAGGCAAGGAAGGATCCTGGAGAAGAGTGGAGGAGGAGGGAAAGGGAGAGGAGGCAGCCGCAGGAGGCTGAACCTGCCCAGGGTACATGATAGGGTTCCCAGACATCCCTTCCACAACTAGCACATGAAGAAATATTAACACAGCCTCTTGCCCAAACATAATGATAAAAGCAGACCCCGTGTGGGGAAACAGGTGGTGGTTTCCTTTCTCATGGGACATTTGGGACTGGGGAAGACAGGAAAAGATGAGGAGTCTCCAGGTTTGGGTACCCAAGTAGCTCCTGTGATGAATGAGAGAGAGAGAGAGAGAGAGAGAGAGAGAGAGACACACTAACAGTGAGAGAGAGACCGAGCATGTCAGTGATGGAAATGCTTAAATATGTGTGGGGAGAAGAGATGTCCCAGCCCCCCATCCTTGGTAGAGAGATGCAGACTGCTTACCTGGGCTCTCTCAGCAGGGATGTCTTGGAATACAGGATGGGGGCTCAAGCTGCCTCACCCAGGATAAAGCACAACCCAGGCCACATTGTGGGACCCTCAGTGATCTGGAGGCCAGTGTCACTCCTGCTTCTGTTGCCGTGGATACAGACCGGCTTGTCTAAATCACAGGCATTAGGAAAAGCAGGCACCGGAAGGGTGCACTGGGCAGGGCAGGGGGTGTTGGGAAACACCAGGTGGGCAGCACATAGCCTTGGGGAGCCCAGGTAGCTGGCAGCTGGGGATCCCAGCAGATGTTTCCCCCAGTACACACTCCCACCCCCATCTTCATGCCACGGCCAAGCTGGGAGGGGTACCACCACTGGCCCCTGCTACCTTTCTGCCACTTGGCTGCCGGTCGGCAACACCCCCCCACCCCGTCCTCTGTCTGCCTGCTGGCTGCCGTCTTTTGTCCTCAGAAGACACGGTCCCCGCGGGGCCTCTGCCAAGCCTCTAGCAGATGCTCAGGGGCCGAGGCTCCTCCCTGGGAGCACACGGGCCATGGCCTGGGAGAGCCCCAGGTTGAGGGGGCTCTCATCCAGGCTCACCCCGCTTCCCAGGCCTGGATGAAGATCGGAAAGAGGTGCAGGTTCACAGCCAGAGGCAGCAGTAGAGGTGGTGTTGGGGAGGGGATGGACGCCAGAAAGAGGGGGTGGGGTGGAGAGAGAGGCTGGCCTGATAGCTGTGTCCCGGGTTTTAGATCCGGGTTGAGGAGGGTGGCTCAGAGCATCTGAGGGGGGTCCTGATGCAAAACTAGGGCACTACTGGCCTGCCGGAGGGACCCTCCTGACCCGGGAACCTCCCCAGCGCACACAAATCCTGGTCCGAAGATGCTGGAGACACCTAGCCTGGATAGGGCTTCAATGGTGTGTCCAAGGCCCTAAGTTGGACCCCGTCCCGCCAGTCCGTCCCCCCTCTCCTGGATTCGCACAGTCCCTGCCTCAGGGGCGGGCGGGGGAGGGAGGGAGCTAGGAGGGAGAGGGAGGGAAGAAGAGAGGCTGAGGAGGCTGGGAGACTCCCAGCCGCCAGCCGGGTCCTCCCTGGGGCGGGGCGGGAAGGGGCGGGAAGGTTGGTGGGGGGTGGGGCTAGCGAGGCCGGGGGACCGCCTGCTGACTGGCTGACTGGGTGGAGATGCTAGCGTGGCTGCTGTGGGGCCAAGACAATAGCTGGCTGGAGAAGTCAAGCTCTGGCGTTTCTAAGATGTTCGAAAGAGGCATGCGTGGAGGTGGGGAGAAATGGCCAAGAAGCTGCTGAGAGCAACTCACTCGCGCTACAACTGCAGAGGAGGCAGAGTGTAGGGGGCCGGTCTGGGGTCTGGGTCGGGATAAAGAAGATCCAGTGGAAGTTTCTTAAAAGCTTTGGAATGGGAGAGGTACTTAGGGCTCTGAGAGGTAGGATAGATAATTTTATTTAGAATAGGGTTCCTTGGGAATTTTCCCTGCAGGGCCTGGAAGTGGGCTGGGGGTGGAGAAGGAGTACTGCTCACCTCTCAATAGCCCTTGTCTGGACGTCTCTTGTGCCATTCTTACTTTCTGTGGGCCAATAGACAGGCAAGAACCCACACTTAAGGTCATGTCTGCAGAATAGGACAGGTGAGGAGAAAGCCTGGTAGGCAGGGAGATGAAGACAAAGGAAAAATATTTCTGTTTTGAATCGGGTTAAATTGGAAGCAATGGATGCCACAATGACTCCATTTATAGCATTCAAGAATTCCAATTCTTTTGATATAAGAAACTTTATTTGACTTCACGTCTTTTCTTCCCTCATCCATTGGTTCGTTCATTTTTTGAACATGGCTTTATGTTAGGCTTAGTGGTGAGCACTGACAGTACAGGTGAATCAGACTGGCTCTCTTACCAAACTGTGGGCCTGGAACTCACATGCATCTGAATTACCCAGCTGGTTTGAGATGGGGCTCCAATATCTGTGTTTCGTCAAGGCCATAAGGTAGTTATTTTTATGCACATTGAAGTTTGGGCACTATATTTTGGAGAGTGACGAAAATCCATGGGTCAAAGATAAATTTACCATGGAAATTAGAAAATATTTTGACTTGACTGATAATGAAAATAAGCCTGTGAGATTCTACTAAGGTTGTGTTTAAAGAGAAATTTATAACTTTAAATTCATACAGAAAAGAGAAAGGCTAGAAGTCTACCTTAAAAAGTTAGAAAAGGGAGCACATTAAACTTAGAGAAAGTAGAAGGTGGGAAATATTAGAGATGAGAGCAAAAATCAATAAGATAGAAAACAGAACCACAACAAAGAGGATCAACAAAGCTAAAAGCTGATTTTTGGAAAAAGCTAGAAAAATGATAAATTCCTGAGACCAATCCAGAAGAAGATTATAGAAGACACATGAGTATTGGGAACAAAGGAAGGCACTAAATTACAGGTCACAGAGATAAAAATACAATTAAAAAATTATGAAGAACTGCTTTAGACTAACAAACTTGAAAATTTTGGTAAAATGGAAGAATCTCTGGAGAAATACGAATCACTTGAACTCACACAGGAAAAATAGAAAAATCTTAACAATCCTATAACTAGTAAATAAATTGAATTTATAATTAAAAACTTTCCACAAAGAACTCTCCCAGCCCAGACATTGTTAATGGTGAATTATACAAAATATTTAAGGAAAAATAAACCCCACCACTTTTCTAATTTTACATAAATTCTCCCAGAAAATTGGAGAAAATTACATGATCATTTAAATAGATGTTAATAAAAAAACACCTTGACAAAAAAAAAAAACTTAGCAAACTTAAGTTTGCCAAGAATATAAGGAAAATTCCTTAAATTAATATGAAATTAAGATAAAATTAATATCTATAAAAATCCTGCAGAAAATATTAAACCTAGTGGGGAAATGTTGAATGCCTTCCATTTAAGATTGAGACAAAGATACCCAATATAATCACTTTTATTCAAATTGTCTGGGAGGCCCTGGCTAGTGCACTGAAGCAAGAAAAATAAATTAAAAACACAGGATTAGAAAGGAAACTATAAACATGCAAATATTTACAGATGATAAAACTTTCATGTGTAGAAAATCCAAAAGTAAGTTTATCAGGGCTATGAGACCTAACATCAATATAAAAATCAATTTTTTTTATACACCAGCAATGAGTTAGAAAAAATTTAAAAATAGAAGATACCATTTATTTTTATTTTTCTGATCATTCTGGTTGCTACAAAGTTATCATTTACATCACCATTAAAACATAACAAATATCTTGTAATAAATCTAATTAAAAGTATATAAGACATCTACACAGCAAACTAGAAAACGTAATTTAAAAAACTGAAGAAGACAAATGGAGCAAAATACCATGTTAATCAATTAATTGTAATGATATACAACCTTCCAAAATTGATAGAGTTAAAATAAAATTCTAATAAAAATTCCAACATGTTTGTGTGTGTGTGTATAATTTGATAAGCTCATTCTTTTTTTTTATTTTTATTAAATCATAATTGTGTACATTGGTGCAATCATGCGGCACACTGTGCTGACTTTAAACAATCTAAAATATTTTCATTAAACTATTTAACATAGCCTTCATGGCCTTTAAATCACTATATGAAGACATTTATATTCTACTTTTAGTAATTTTCACTTGTACCCTTGTAAGATGCACCATAAGTGTGATCCCACCAATC
>CAUYRH010128819.1:0-21336 GCA_963574655.1 Perodicticus potto
GGAGTGGGATATTAAATACACATACAGATGAAAGTGGAACACATTATTCTTAGTAAAGCATCTCAGGAATGGAGAAGCATGAATCCCATGTACTCAAGTTTGATATGAGGACAATTAATGACAATTATTGACACGGTGGGGGTGAGGGAAGGGGAGAGCAAAGAGAGAAAGAATGAGGGAGGGGGTGGGGAAAAGAAGAGCAGAGAGAGGGAAGGAGCGAGGGGGTGGGGTTTTGGGGTCTTGGTGTGTGCCACACCTTTTGGGGGGCAAAACACGATTGTAAGAGGGACTTTACCCAACAAATGCAACCAGTGTAACATGGTTTCTTGTACCCTCAATGAATCCCCAACAATAAAAAAAAAAAAAAAATTAGCCGGGCGTTGTGGCCGGCGCCTGTAGTCCCAGAAAAAAAAAAAAATACACATACGAATATCTGCTGATAATTCAACATGGAAGGGTCACTGATGTAGGTATCTTATATTTTAATGATCTCATTTAATATAACCTTATAAGTATGTATATGTGTGCACAGTAACATCCTCTAGGGTTTCAAAAATTCATTTTCTTTACCAGGAACTATGGAAATGTGCATGGAACCTGGTTGATAGTCCTTTTCTAATGCATAGTTTTAGAGAGCTGCTTAAGTGAACAATCATTTCAAAGTATCTGCCTCTGAAGTAAGATACATAAAACTTCATTAGCCACAAAGGACATTTATGTGCTCTCATATCTGTAATTGAAATTGTTATATTGTAGTGCTATGTGACATCAATGCAATGTGACGCATGATATTATACATAGGCAAGCCCAGTCCTCCCAGGCTTTGCTTCTAGCTAGGTCAATATTTAAGGACCATTTCAGGAAATCAGTTGGTAATCCTAACAGCAAATGACTATTACATTTAGATTCCAAAGCATCACAAAGCTATTCATATATTATCATGTATCAATATTTTCACCCATCAAAGATATGAAATAAAAATTAAAATATTTCCAAATACTCTTTATATTTTTTCTTTTAATATGTTATTACTTCAAATTAAACAGCATATGAATACTGAAAATTATTTTGCCAAATCACACAAAATTGGAATAGCACATTTTTACTAATCCATTTCTCTACTTTTCTTTAGTCATCTACTACCTCATGGCTCTATGGTCGTTACATGTACTATATCTTTATTACCCTCCATAGTTTGGGGACATAAATTTTTTTCACGAAATTCTACAAAAAAAAATCTAATTGTAGGAATTACTTATACAAGTGTGTTTCAAAATAACCTTCAGCTACAATGGAAATGTCCTATATACACACTAGGTAACTACTGGTCAAATGTGGCTATTGAGCAATTAAAAGCACAATAGCATGACTGTCAGTCTCGTTTTTCAATTTTATTACATTTTAACGAAGTTAAACAGTCACATATGGCCAGCAGCTACCGTATTATACACTGCAGGTCTATACCCATGACATTTAAGACCATGATTTAAGTTTAAGACCAGTTAACATCATGGTGAAAGGTGAGCACTGAAAAATCTGTATGTGATATCTATGTAGCTATATTATCTCTTTCCAGCAATATAAGCCTTGACATACAAAGCTGATAAGAAATTTCCCCTTCAGTGCTCTGGGACCTGTGGACATACATTTCTCATATTCTGAAAAAGGGCAAAAGCTAACCCAAATTCATATGATGCTTTTGAAAATAAGACTGTAAGACATATTCGTGCTCCACACACTTCATTTTGTCATTTATCAGAGAGCATTATAAAGCTACTGTAACTAAAGATGACACCTGACTCAGTGCCAGCTGGCCAAATCAGAGACTGATACAGGTGCTATCTGGCAGGGTCATGCATTCTAAATATCAGCCTGCATCTAAATGATGGAGATGGTTGGAGGGAGTGTGGAGCATCAGTAGCTTTCGAGTTATGGTGAGTTCAATGCTTCACGAAGCACATGCTTGTCCTCAGAGTACCATCTTCCCTTAAGAAAATACCCTTCCTTTGCAGAAAACATTCTGTTTAGCTTGGCTCATCGCACTTTCTGTACAATGGTTATCATTTTATTTCCTTCTTTCTGCCTGCAATACACACTTACCTAACATGAGTGACAGAGCCTATTACTTTCTAAATCCATAATCCATGTTTCTAAGTAAAGTGACCTCTAAAGAAATAGTGGAGTATTTGCAGCTTCAAAAAAGAGCCCATCAAGCGGGTGTGATGGTCTTCTGTGTGGCCTTGGAAAAAATCAATAGTGATATCTCAATGCAGCTAACATGACAAAGACATTTTTGGCGATAAGGCTGAAAAGTATAGAAATTTAAGAATCACTCTTTAAAATTCTTAAAAGTAAAAGAAGTCTGATACAGCGAGTGAGACTCCAATTATTCCTAATGCACTCTTACGAATCAGGTTTCTCAACACAATGAGTACGCTTTCTTTAATTTTTAACTTTATTTAATTACTCAACTTGGAGTGAACTGTGTTGCAATGTTTTGTTAATATACGCTTTCTCTGGTTTATTATAACTGCAGGTTCTTTTCGTGACTATGATTTTTTTCTTAAAAAAAAATAGGATACAAAGTTTTCATTATTTTCGTCGGGAGCAGATAGCAATACATAGCATTCTCTTTTCCTGTCCAGCAAATGTCATTCTCTTAAGGTTGTTAAGGAGAGTCATGACAGATGACTGAAAGGAGGGGATTGAGTACTAAGAGGTAACTATAGGAGTGGTGTTTCAGAATCTGAAAAAGTTTAGGGAAGGACAAAAAACAGATTAACAAATGGTAAAAATGGGCTTGAGGAAAGCTGAATGTGTGGGCAAGAGGGGAATTTCTAAAACACAGAGAAGAGTTTGAGGGAAAGAAAAGAACAAGATATTTTGTCTTCATCTACCTGCCTATCTCTCTTACCAAAGATAGTTATTTGAAAGCATGAGCTGCACGAACAGCATAAGATGGATGTGTGTATTTTTATTTTTATAATATATTCTTGGCAGGGCACAGTAGCTCACGCCTGTACTCCTAGCATTTTGAGAAGCCGAGGAAGAAGAATCCCTTGAGCTCAGGAGTTTGAGTCCAGACTAAGCAAGACAAGGTCTCATCCCTACTAAAAATAAAAAATAAAATAAAATAAATAGCCAGGTAACATGACAGGCAACTGTAGTCCCAGCTGCTCTGGAGGCCAAAGCAGGGAGATTGCTTGAACCCAAAAGTTTGAGGTTTCTGTGAGCTAGGTTGATGCCATGGCACTTTAGCTTGGGCAACAGAGTTTGATAGTGCCTTAAAAAATACACACACACACACACATTGTACCATTGTCCCTTACTCCTCCAATGCAGCAGCTTGCATGCTGCTTGACACGGGTATTGCTGAATAAATGTGGGACAAGGAAATGAATGAATAAAATAGAAGGAAGGAAAGAAGGAGGGAAGGAAAGAGGAAGGAAGGAAGGGGGCAAGAGGAAGGGAAAGAAAAAGGGAAGGAGGGAGGGAGAGGGGGTTATATGTGTGTGTATGTGCATATACATATATACATTTACCATCCCATATACTTATTCTCAACCCAACATGGTTGTGCTAGTGCAAAGGGACTGGGGCCTCCATCTCTCTCCATTCTAGGCTTCATGTACCTGAAGTGATATACATGTCATAAAGAAGTATTTGATTTAACCATTTTGGTGGCTATACAATGTAGTGGTAACTCCTTATGATTTTTCAATCCTAAAACTTCTACCCCTCAATCCCATTGAACAACATTAACCTATGTCTCTCATATTCTTTATATGTGCAGATTGCTTTTTGAACCCAAGCAGAAGACTATGCATTTATTCATTACACCTTTTATTTCACAATCAAACTTGACAGTGATGCAATCTCATTTATATTTCAAAAAATGCACTTTTCAAATAAAGGAAATCTACATATCATCTGCCATAATACTGACATTTTGTTGACAGATAAACTTAGACTCCAAAAATGAGATGATCAGACAAGTGCATAGCAAAGTGGGGGCATTGCCTATTGGCTTCCAATCCAAACCCCACAGAGCTAAAACCTTTGTGTACATTTAGTTTCTTCAGACATAGAACAAGATATGATATATCCTTACTTATTCTACAATATTGTCTTTCTTTTTTTTTTGGAGACAGAGTCTCACTATGTCACCCTTGGTAGAGTGGCATCACAGCTCACAGCAACCTCAAACTCTTGGGCTTAAGCAATTCTCTTGCCTCAGCCTCCTGAGTAGCTAGGACTATAGGCACCCACCTGGCTTTTTTTTTTTTTTTCATTGCAGTTGTCATTGTTGTTTAGCAGGCCTGGACTGGGCTTGAACTCGCCAGCCTCGATGTATTTGGCCGGTGTCCTACTCACTGAGCTATAAGCGCCGAACCTAGTATTGCCTTTTGAAGGCATGTCACTTTAACAGCATTTTCTCTCAAGCTTAATTTCAAGTTTGTGACTAAAGTTAGCGGACTTTTTGTAGCCAAAGGACTAGTTGATCCATTCTACTTTAAAAGTGATAGTCTAAAGTATTGCATGAAAAAACTTGAATATGAACTCTCAGCCCCTACAATCAATGCTGCTGAATTATAACTCAATGAGTATACTAGTAGGATCAGAAGTATGTGGTTGGATGTTTCTAAGAAAATTATTTCTCCAATTATATTAAAGTCAAAGAAAACACAACCTAAGTTAATCAAAATTCAAAAGCATTGTTTCATTCCAGCTCCAATTATCAGCCCACATATTTTTTCTCTCCTACCCACATTTTTTGAAATACATAATTTTTATCCAAAGCTAATTATTAAAAATTAAATCCTAACAAACAAAATAACAAAAAATGTTGGGACCTAACTCCTTAGATCTCCACTGAGCACTTTTCCTGTTGACTACTCTACTACTATGCTGCTACCTTATTCATTAACTCTCAGTACAAAAAAATGAGAAAGAATGATAATTATCTACATTTTATGATAAAAAACTTTTGAAGATGCTTTCAACTTTGTTGTATAATATCTTGTGTTTATGAATTTTTGTGATGAATTGTCCTTATAACACACTATCTACCTCAAAAACTCCCCTTCTAATAAGCATCCCCAGGAAGAATTTTGCAAACAGTATGAAGCTTGTATTCTATTAAAAAAAAGAGCACATTTTCTTAGTATCAGAGAATAGAAATCACATAAGGCATTGTGTTTTCTTTGACTTTCTGGCTGCCAGGAAGCTCCTAGCCAACCTGAACATTTAACCATTGCAATTATATTACTAACGTATTCTTCTTTGTAACCACTCCTTCCTCAATCTCCATCGATATTTTTTAATAGTCTATTTATATGTGTATTTTTATTATAAGACAATTCAAATCATCTTTGTAAACAAGAAAAGTAAGTATAAGACATCTATTCAGCATCATAGGTTGATATGTTTCTAAACATCTGGTTTTTCCACATAGACGCTAATCTGGAAAATTCAGAGAAAAGCCATAAAAGTGGCCTAACTTATTTGACTGGGCACAAAATTCCCATAAAACTTTAGCTAGCAATAATAACCATATCTGAATTTTAGTCCAGTTTAACACTTCAGAAGAGTAACTATTGGTGGCAGTTTGGCAATGGGGTTCAGATGGTACCAGAACAGTTATCATAGAAGTATCAGGGACCTATTAAGCTGTACTGCATTTTTAAGTGACCTAAACGTGTGAAAAACAGAGGCCATGCTGTTGATAACTGCCAGAGTCTATAATCAATGCTGCTTAGTGTGCCTAATGAGAAAAATCAAGTGAAGATAATTCTACTATCAGAAATAGCAACATGGACTCCTAGACATTTGGGTATGCAAGTGAAAAGGGTGTGTGTGCCCAATAGCTAGGAAGACAAAGAGTTCATCTTATTTACTCAGTCACTTAATTTTGAGTTTTGGAGCTTAATTAGATAGGCAGACAACCAGAGTCTTATTCAGATCTGCAGGAAAAAGCAGCTATGAAATCAAGCCTCTACTGTGGCAAAATTACTCTTATTTAGCCCTGTAATTCCATCTCTCCCATGTAAGACACAAATCATCTAACACAAGAATTCAAAAAGAAAAAAGAAAAACAAGTAAATGGATCTCATTACCAAAGACAACCCTCTTCAGTAGCAAATTTCACCTCCTTATAAACAACAGTGTGCTAATCAGCACAGAGGAAGCCTAAATCCTATGTGGGTGTGGAAATTCTAGGGAAAACCAGCAAGCTGTTTTGTAAATGTTTGGTCATTCAAGGGAAGTAGTAAGTCCAGATTCTAAGAGGCATGGGAGATAGAATTCCAAAAGTTTCTGTTCATTTAAGTTTATTTTAATTTTGTTTGAATAGTACATATCTATATGAGTAATGTTAGCCCATGTAGCATCAGGTTTCTGCCAATTAACCAACTAATCTGTTACTATGCCAAAACAGACTTCACTTTAGCAACTGTGGGAACAAGAGAAACCATACCAGTTCCCTGTGACATTTGCCCTCAACTTTGAGCAGGTACAATTTCACTGCCAGATGGTTCTGGAGGAGTTGCTTTTATCAGGTCCTCTTTCTTATGAGGAAGCCTTCGATGTTCGTCAGCTTGTTGACAAAAGCACAGCCCAGCTTCATACTAGATCCTATCTGAAACATCCTCTGATTGCGTTTAGAATGACCATAACCCTAAGGTAAGCTCTGTAACTCTGAGTAAAGATCAAGCCTAGAGGCTCATAGAAATATGTATAGAAGTACTATGGGCCAAATGCTCTCTATTGGCTTCTAGCTTCTGATGTTTTTACTTCACAAATGGTAAAAGATTTGCAAAGGGTTACTTTAGTTGGCTGAATAATGGCTTCCTGTAAACATCAGGTCAGAGTCCTTAGAACTTGTAAATGTTTCTTTATAAGGATGTGATTATAGTAAAGATCTTGAGAGAAGCAAATTAACCTGGATTATCTAGATTGATATTACATGTATCATTAAAAATAAAAAGCAGAGAGAGATTGAACAAACACAGAGAAGAAGGCAATGTGAAGATAGAATAGGGAGAGATTTGAAGATGCTAATTCTGAGGATTGGAGTGATGTAGTCACAACTCAAGGACTGTTGGCAGCCATAAGAAGCTGGAAGAGACAAGGAAGTAATTAACACCTAAACCTGCAGAGGTAGTGCAGCCTTGAAAACACCTTGATTTTCATCTAGTGATACTAATTTAGGACTTCTGACCTCCAGAACTGTGAGAGAATAAATTACTCCTGTATGAAGTCTCAAGTTTTTAATAATTTGTTACAGAAGCCACAAGAAAGTGACATAATTATATCCAGAAATTATCCTATATGTCACCTTATTCAACCTTCACATTTAATGTAAGAAAAATTAGTGAGAAAGTTATTCATGTCTTTGAACAAGGAAAGCCTTTTGAATGATAATGTTGCCAAGTTATATTAGTTAAATCTTCACCAACTAGATTCAGGGTCTGAAGTTTTACCCCTAGCCCAGTAAGAATAACAAATTAAATTCTTGGTTTTGAGTTCCAAAATAATCTGGAAAGCCATAGTAATGAAGCTAAAGTGGATTGTCATTATTTGTGAATTCCACCATACTTATGAATTTTCCAACTTGGTAAAGTTTATTTGTAACCTCAAAATCAATACTTGCCAGTCTTTCCCTGCCATTCATGGACATGCAAGAGTGAGGAAAAATTTATTGCCTCACCCTCATGTTCCCAGGGACATCAAACAAACCAACACTCTACCGTCTTGTTTCAGCTGTCATACAAAGGTGACCACAGGATGAAACAGTGTGGTGCCAGGGATAGTGCAATGCAGTGCAAGAAGCTCCAGCTCTCAGACCGGCTGGACAAGGTTTGAATCCCTGCTCAGGTACTTCTTAGTGAAGTGGTCTCTGGTGAGTTGCTTATCACTTCTGAACTTCATTTTCTCTGTTGAAATACTGCAAAGAAAATTGATCCAGCAGGATGAGTTGACTCTAGGATTTAAGATTATAATCTTTGTGGAATATGCATGTGGGGGGGGGTCTATTTATATGTTTATTTCCCATATGAGCAATGGCTCAATAGACACCAATTCAGCATTTATTGTAATTTTATATAACTACCATAAATATTGATAATTAAATGTATGTGTGTATGTATGGTCATATATGTTTATAGTCCAAAATTATGTTACATAAAATTTATAAACAGATTGACAAAAAAATCCTAGAATCCAGGCCATAAATCATAGAGTAGGAATGAATGTGCTATGTCACAAAAAATAGTAAGCGGATCAAATAGATGACATGTGGCCCTTCTCTGATACTATGATGATATTAAAGACACCCATCAGAGATATCAGCCTTGGGAGAAAAAATGGAAGCGTTAAGAATGGAAGGAGGAGGAGAATTTTTAAATATTTATGCAAGATAGGCTGAAATATAAATCCTGCACTGACCAAAAATTATTGGATTAGACTAAAGAAATGCATTGAATATACTAAATTAAGCTTTCTAGAAGGCCAGGAGTTAGAGAAAACCATTTTTTGTAGTAACAAAGAATAGAAAGCAACCTAAATAAATATTCATAAGATATTTTGAAAATAGATTATGAGAAATACATACAAGGGACTACCGTTTATCCTTTTAAAAGACTAAAATTGACATACACATACACATATGCACACACTAACATGAAAAGCTCATCATGTAATATTATAGAAATTGTAAACTCTGAAAATTATAAAACTGAACGTATAGGTTGATCTTAATTGATGGAAACAAAGCAAATTGCATTTCTGGTTGAGTGTGTAGGTGATGTGTGCACAGATGACATATAAGAATCCACACATAGGTAATATGTATCTTGATTAATCTCATAATTTTATTAACTTTTTTGTCTCTATTAACTTTTGTTTCCAAAATTATGTCAT
Organism: Perodicticus potto; assembly: GCA_963574655.1. Taxonomy (NCBI): domain Eukaryota; kingdom Metazoa; phylum Chordata; class Mammalia; order Primates; family Lorisidae; genus Perodicticus; species Perodicticus potto. The sequence goes on from CAUYRH010128819.1 coordinate 8,920, forward strand.
AAACAGGCTGAGTAACAAGGCTTTGTAAGATGAAAACAATTTATTTTGCTTACTTGGTTTTTCATGGCTGTGGTCATCAGCTCTCGTACACCTAGACTTTGGCCTGAATTTTTTCTCTCTACCATGAAGATACAGGGTTGTGAGCTTACCCGTCAGCATAGAGATCAGCAGCACCTAACAGAACAGTCTATCTTGGCACCCTGCTAAGGGCAGTATCTGGACTTAGGTGTCTTTTTCTCAACTTCCTCATCTTCATCTATCCACTCATTTATTCAATCAACACATAGTTATTGTGGTAGTCATTTTCTAGGATCTTGGAATATAGTGATGCACACCACAGGCACCATCCTCATGAAACTTACAGGCTACACCAAGGCATCTTAAACACGGCATTATTAACATCTAGAATGGGATAATTCTTCCTTGTAGTGGGCTTTCCCGCACACTGTAGCATAGTGGAAGAAATTATTTTTTCTCTACACACTGTATGTTTGTTGGCAGGGACATTGAAATTAGCCTGACAAAAGATAAATTAACAGTTGAAAACCAAACAAAATCATGAACATGTGCATTATGTATACACATGGGAGCACTCAGAGATGAGCAACTCATAAGAATGATAAGAACTTGGGCTTTTATAGCATCATAACAAAAGAATGATAAATTTATAGTGAAGCAACAAGATCATAAAAAAATATCTTTGAGCTTCTAGAGTAGCAAATTGTGGGAAGGTAAATAGATACAAAAACTAAAGGAAGAAAATGATTTGGTAGGCAGATTCCTCTGGTGCCAACTCCAGGCTGAAAAGGGTCTAGAGATTTCTTCAGTGATTAACTTCTTTCTAGTAGAGATGGGAGGAGAGATACCCTTACAAATGCATGTCCTGCTTTTAAGCTAATAAGGGTAGTACAGAGAGCTCTTCTTCTATCTACTTTCTGTTAATTGTCTTCAGCTCAAAATATTCAACATGCCAAAGTGCCATTATTGGGGGTGGTGCATTCTGCAATCCTTCAGGAGAATGGGATGTGTAAGCTCCATTCCTGACCTTTATCTATCACATTCCAGTGGCACACCACACACACCCAGTTGTGACAAATTGTTTCCAGGCATTGGCAAATGTTCACAGGGGATTCAAAATTCCCCACAGTTTACAACCACTGACTTAGATCTTTCACTGTATGTAGAGTTAGGATGACCTTGAACAAATAATCATAAGTGTGTAAACTTCTACGAAGGTGTGAAACAGAGGAGCAGTAAGAAATTCTGGACCAGAGAAAATGAGACCCTGCTTTTGACAGGGTGGTCAGGAAAGCCCCTGAGATCTTTATCACTTGTTGGTCTCTCTACTCTGAATACTCTTCCACCAGGGAAGAATAAAGATTAGGCAGCCATTGAAGGATCTGAAGAATGAGTACTCCAACCAGAGAAGTATAAAGGCCCTGAAGCGAGAAGAGCTGAGGCAGTAATGAGCTCAGTGTGTTCACAATATGCAAAGACCAGTGTAACTGGAGGCCAATGAGTGACAGGGACAGGACAGAAGAGTTACTTAAAATAAAAGCTTTCATTCCTTCCCTGTCATGTGCTCCGAATCTTTTCTTTCAAAATATTTCACAGCAGGTTTAGATTAATCAGAAATAGGGGTGAATCTAATCATCACACATCTGGGAGCTCCAAGAACTTTCAGCAAGACAGAATGTTGTCCTCAGAATGTTCTACTTTATTTCCAATAGAGATAAAATAAAAATCTCTGAACATATACAACCTAGGAATTAGATTTAGAGATATAAAATGATTTGAAAGGAATATATGTGTACGCATTTATATCACCTGCTATTGTCTGTCTCAGTTCATTCTGGCTAGTATAACAAAACACTTTAGACTGGGTAATCTGTGAACAATAGAAATGTATTGCTTACAGTTGTGAAGGCTGGGAAGTCCAAGACCAGGGCACCAACAAATTAGGTATCTGGTGAGAAGCCTTTTATTCATAGATGGCCTATGTGTTCTTTTATGACAGAAGGGAAGATAGTTCTCTGGGGCCTCTTCTGGAAGGTCATTAATTCCATTCAAAAGAGCTAAGCCTTATTGAACCAATCACCTCCCAAAGTCCTCCTCTTCTAATGTCATAGCATTGAGAATTAGGTATCACCATATAAATTTGGGGGGAATGCAAACATTCAGACCATAGCAGAATCCAACTTTGGGGAACAGAATTGAAGTTTCTTTACCAGGAAAGATACTATGTTGAGTCATCTTACTCCCACTCTACCTCATCCTTAACCACTGCAGCAGACAGCATGAGAAATAAAACCATACACATTGCCTCTCACAGAGGAGCGGATTTCCTCTCTAAGGCAGGTTCAGCAGATTCCAACTTGAACTCCAGCACCTTCCATTGAAAATTTCAAAATACCTCCCTGCATTGATCACTATGGATTGTGACACAAAGATGAATGCAGCCTACTCTGTACTTTCAAGGAATCAGAACTTAACAGCAGTACCCTGACCCTCACTTCTTGATCTTTGTTATCAGGCTATAGTGCCATGCTTCAATCCAGCCAGCACTGCTCTATTTTTTTCTAAGGCAGTTACAAAGCTCCAATGACTCTTATAACTGTCATCATTACTTAGGAATGCAAGCTTCAGTGAAAGATAGGCCTGTACTGAAATACAGCTCTGCTGTTTCTTAGCTAAATAACCTGATCATGAGACTTTTCTTAGATTCCATATCAATAAAATTGCAGTAATAACAGTACCTTGTTTTTAGGTATTAGTGAAGATTTATTTTAAAATTCCCATGTAATGTGCTGCTACAATGCTATGTAGATAACCTGAGCCTCAATAAATCCTATTAGTTATCACTATTGCTGTTATCCTCCTCTCATTGTGTGTCCTTTACCACAAGTATATTGAGGCCCTGACAGAATCACAGAAGCCTTTTATGGCCAGCACTCTAACTTTAATAGATCTCAAATATTTGTTTGCCCTTCACAAAGGAGGTTCCTACAATGCTTTAAGATAGACTCTGCAGCCCACAAAGACATATTAGTCAAGTAGCAGGAGATCACACATTGGATAAGTGAATGAATTAGATCTTAAAGCTCTCTTCCCCCTAAATAACTCATATTAATAGCATACATTTAACAATTGGCTCCAAATAAGGAAGAAAGCAATAAAACCTATAATATTATAGCAAGACTCAAGAGACCTATATTATTGATCCAGCTCTATCTCAAAGGAAGTCATGTATGCCTTCTCAGAATGTCTGTGAACTTGTTTATAAATGAAAAGGAGTGGAACTCTTAAGTATGCCACATAAAGTACAGAGCCAAGTGGAGCCATATCTGGACCTGATGGAGAGGACTATGTCTGCCCTCATCGGAAGTGGATGCAATAACCAGATGGAGCTTTTGACTACTATTTACCAGTATAATGGGTAGATAGTTAACCTATTATATATATGAAAAGAAAAATTACAGGAAATTTAGTAATCAGAAGCCTGGGCTATAACAAAGCATTCTACAACTAACCAGTATCTGCTTTCTCCTCTTCCTTGACACATCATTACACGACATGTCCTGATCTACCTGTAGGTTCATGTGGCTACCTGTCCATGTGGCTGAGTTTTGGCCAATGGAATGTATATTAAAGTTCATGGGCTTCTTTCACCTTTCAAGCCATCCACCATGGCTTTTCCTTCCCTCGCTTGCCATATATATATATATCCATCAGAGAACTCTGAGGTCCTAGAAAATGTGAAGAACTTTTGATGGAATGACTCCCACCTCTCAAGTCCCTCAATGACTGCACAGTGTAGGACTTCCCTGTTGATCCAATTAGACTATGATAGGAATGTAAACTTTACCTTTGTTGTGTTAAGGCATAGATTGTGGAGTCAGTTGTTACCCAAGTGTGACTACTGCTTTACTGTATAACTGTTGCATCATTTATAATTTTAGGTAAATGACATCTACCCCACAGGAATGTTGAGAAGAGTGGTATGTCCCATGTCAAGTATAGTGTCTGGTCCATTGTAAGTATTCACAAAAGGTAATGATCCTCATGCTTAACTATTCACACTAAGTTCATTGCAACTTCTGAAGTTTTTTCCCATTTTTGTACCAATGCCTTTATGTAGTGGAAATGTTGACCCTTTAGAGTAAATCTTAGCTGCTCTAAATTATCCCTGTTGTTAATTCTTGAATAATGAGAAGCTGAAGCCACTGGAAGCACTAAACAAGTTCAGCAATGCCTCAATTTCTGTTGACCTAAAAACCACAAACACCATTCTTATGTGGTGTAAGAAAAATATGCTATTCACTGTAAAAAACCTTCTACTTTCTTTTGTGGATTTCAATTTGAATTATTTCTATTTTTAAAAAAAATTACAGTTATTCACATTTACCATTACAGGACTGAATCAGAGTGTAGGCTGGATTCGACTAGGATTTCATATCTGCAGCTAGGAAATGATTGAGGCTTGATTTAAAGTTCTGTGTTCTATTTGTAATAGCTCCACTTTCATCTTAATTGTGCCAGCAAAGATTTACATTCTGATGAAACAGCTGTAGCTGCTATAAAATCCATTGGAATATAAAACACATTCAGGTAACCCATTCATTATTCTAGAAAAGAATTAGTAGCTTTGAAAAAATAATTAAATAGCGAAATAGCTAAAAATTCCATTGATAGTCTAATATATTCAGATAAACAACATACCAGAAAATGAATCAGTGCACATGTTATCAACCATTCATTAGAAGCCTGATATGTGCAAATTATCTATCTAATAGAGACTGTGTGATATACAGTTAAATATAAGCATGAGAATGGAACACTTTTTCAAGTTTTAATTATCTGCAGATTTCTTTCATTCTCAAAACTTTCCACAATCTTCCAACTGCTTATGAAATTACTTACTAATCTGTGTTTTTGACATTCACAGGCCTCTACACTAAGCTTTAGCCAATCTTAGTGAGCAAACTGAATGAATACACAAAACTTTCCTACATCCACATTTTTTATCATGCCTTTCCTTCTGCCTGAACGTCCTGCTAGTCTTGTTGCATGTTGAAATCCAATCTATTCTTTAAAGCTCATCTCTAATGCTACTGATTTCATGCAGGCTTATTTGTTTACTTCTTAAAACACTTGAAAGAAAGTTCTTGTCTCCTCTTCACCTTTGTATTAATCCTTTGGGCACTTCTGATCCTCATCTAGTTATTCTCTATGCATATTTGTTTTAGGTACACCAATACTACCACTACTTAAGGGCCAGAACTGTCTTGCTTATTTACCTATGACAGTGTCTACCATAATTCCTTATATGTAGTTAACACTTCTTAAATACTTTAATACAAAACATTTAAACTTAACAATAAACAAATGAATATTTCAGTGGGTGAAGGATTTAAATACACATTTCTTCAAAGAAGATATACAAATGGCTAATAAGGACATAAAGAGAGGCTCAGCATCACTAGTCACTATGGTAATGCAAGTCAAAACCACCATAAGATACCATTTCACTATGATTAGGATAGCTATTGTCAAAAATAAAAGTAAATGGTGTTTGTTAACACTCACATGCTCATAGGGAAACAAAAAGAAATTCAAGTGGGGGGAGGTGAAGAGGAAGCATCCCACCCAATGGGTATATTGTACATTTTCTGGGTGAGGGGCACAGCTACAACTTTGACTTAAAATATACAAAAGCAACCTATGTAACTAAAATGTATGTACCCTCATAACATTTTGAAATTAAAATATAAATATTGTAAGAAATAATAAAACATTATCCATGTAACAAAACATATATATATACACACATATATTTGTCGGGGGTGGGTGTGTATGTAAAATCATTGGCAAGGATGTGGAGAAAGTAAAATCCCTGTGTACTGCTGGTGAGAATGAAAATGGTGCAGCTGCTGTGGAAAATAGTTTGATGGCTACTAAAATAGTTAAACACAGAATGAACATATGATCCAGGTTCAGCGCTTGTGGCTCAAGTGGCTAAGGCGCCAGCCATGTACACCTAAGCTGGCAGGTTCGAATCCAGCCCGGGCCCGCCAAACAACAATGATGGCTACAACCAAAAAATGGTAGGGCATTGTGGTGGATGCCTGTAGTCCCAGCTACTTGGGAGGCGGAGGCAGGAGATTTGCTTGAGCCCAGGAAATTGGAGGTTGCTGTGAGCTGTGATGCCACAGCACTCTATCCAGGGTGACAGCTTGAGGCTCTGTCTCAAAAAAAAAAAAAATATGAGCCAGCAATTCTACCGCTAAGTACATAGCCAAAAGAATTAAATGTATGGATTTAACAGATACTTGAACACTGATATTTATAGTAATATTATTCACAATAGCTAAAAGGGTGAAACAACCCAAATGCCCATCGTCAGATGAATGAATGAACAAAATGTGGCATATACATATAATGGAATATTATTTGGCCTTTAAAAAAAGAAATTCTGCTGCATGTCACAATATGGACAAAACATTATACTAAGTGAAATAAAATAGGCACACAAGGACAAATATTGTCTTTTTTTTTTTTTAGATACCTTAATGTGAGAACCAGGCATTTTAATAGTGATACAATAGGTAGTATTTTGCTCATAATCACGTAATTAATGTTACTAATTTGAGTGGCGTTTTGATAGATACATGGCTATCTCTGGTTATATTTGATTAAATATTTATTCTTAATATTACTAACACCTCTAATGTAACAAGGAATACAATATTGTGAATATATCTGTCCATCTCCCACATCTTGTCTTTGGCTTCTCATCAAGAAGCAATTTCTATACAGAAGTTTATGTTGATACTTTTTCTTTTTTTCTTGAATATTTTCTAGCACACACATATAAATGCTTAACAAATATTTTGTGCTGTGTTGCTTGTCTTTTAACTTATTGAGAAAGGTATAATTTCTTTTTACTGTTTGGGATTCATTGAGGGTACAAAGAATTAGGTCACACTAACTGCAGTTGTTAGATAAAGTACCTCTTGTAATTCTGTCCCACCTCCAAGAGGTGAGCCATACACCGTGACCCCATCCCCTCCCTTTTCCAGTCTTCCCTCTTCCTTATTTCCCTACCCCATCCCTCATATTAGATCATCTGCTGCCTTCGTATTAGAATTGAGTACATTAGATTCTTGCTTCTCCATTCTTGTGATGTTTTACTAAGAAGAACGTGTTCCACCTCCATCCAGGTTAATACAAAAGATGAAAAGTCTCCATTTTTTTTAATAGCTGAATAGTATTCCATGGTATACATATACCCCAGCTTGTTAATCCATTCCTGGATTGGTGAGCATTTAGGTTGTTTCCATATTTTGGTGATTGTAAATTGAGCTGTGATAAACAGTCTAGTGCAAATGTCCTTATGTTGAAATGATTCTTTTTCTTCTGGGTAGATGCCTAGTAATGGGATTGCAGGATCAAATGGGAGATGTAATTTGAATTTTGTGAGGATTCTCCATACATCCTTCCAAAAAGGCTAAATTAGTTTGCAGTCCCACCAGCAGTGTAAAAGTGTTTCCTTCTTTCCACATCCATGCCAGCATCTGCAGCTTTGAGACTTTGTGATGTGTGCTATTCTCATTCAGGTTAGGTGATATCTCAGGGTATTTTTTGTTTGGGTTTTTTTGTTGTTGTTTGTTTGACACACAGTCTCACTTTGTCGCCCTCAGTAAAGTGCTGTAGCATCACAGCTCACAGCAAACCTCAAACTCTTGGGCTCAAGTAATTCTCTTATCTCAGCCTCCCGAGTAGCTGGGACTACATGCTCCCTCCACGCCTGGCTAATTTTTAGAGATGGGGTCTCACTCTTGCTCAGACTGGCCTCAAACCTGTGAGTTCAGGCAATCCATCCACCTCGGCCTTCCAGAGTGCTGGAATTACAGTCATGAGCCGCCGCACCAGGTCTCAAGGTGGTTTTGATTTACATTTCTCTGATGACCAGGAATGATGAGCAGTTTTTCAAATATTCATTAGCCATTTGTCTTTGTCAGAAAAGTTTCTGTTCATCTCTTGCCCAGAGGTAGATGGGATTGTTTACTCTTTTTATGTTGATTGAGTTCTCTGTAGATTCTAGTTTATCAACTCTTTGTCAGATTGATACCCTGCAAATATCTTTTCCCATTCTGAAGTTTGTCATTTTTGCTTTATTTTGTCCTTAGCTATACAGTAGCTTTTCAACTAAATTAAATCCCATTTGTTAATTTTTGTTGTTGTTGCAATGGCCACTGAAGTCTTTGTCATAAAATCTTTCCCCAGTCCAACATCATCAAGAGTTTTCCCCACACTTTATTCTAAGATGTTTATCATTTTGTGTCTTAGATTTAAGTCTCTTATCCATCTTGAGTAAAATTTTATAAGGGGTGAAAAGTGTGGATTGAGTTTCAGTCTTTTACATGTGGTTATCCAGTTCTCTCAGCACTATTTGTTGAATAGGGATTCTTTTCCCCACTGTATGCTTTTGTTTGGTTTATCCAAGATCAGATGGCAAGTAGAGACTGTTTTCATCTCTTGGTTTTCTATTCTGTTCCATATGTCTATGTCTCAATTTTTGTGCCATTACCATGCTGTTTTGATTACTATGGACTTGTAATATAGGCTGAAGTCTGGTAGGGTGATGCCTCTGACTTTGTTTTTATTACTAATAATGGCCTTAGCTATATGAGTTTTTTTCTAGTTCCATACGAAATGAAGTACTATTTTTTCCAGAGCTTCAAAATATGATGTTGGTATTTTAATGGGGATTGCATTAAATCTGTAGATTGCTTTGGGTAGAATAGATATTTTCACAATGTTGATTCTCTCCAGACAAGAGCTTGGTATGTTTTTCCATTTGTTAGTGTGTTCTGTAATTTCTTTTCTTAAGGTTTCATAATTCTCTGAAAAGTTCTTTCACTTGTTTTGTTAGGTACATTCATAAGTATTTCATTTTCTTTAAAGCTACTGTGAAGGGAATTTTGTCCTTAATTTCTTTCTCAACTTGACTCTTATTGGCATACACAAGGCTACTGATTTCTGGACGTAGATTTTATATTCTGAGACATTACTGTATTTCCTGATCATTTCTGGGAATTTTGTGGCTGAGGCTCTGGTGATTTCTAAGTGCAAGATCGTATTATCAGGAAAGAGGGAGAGTTTGACCTCCTCTGCCCTCATATGGATGCTGTTTAGATCCTTCTGTTGCCTGGTTGCATTGGCTAGAATTTCCAGAACTATGTAGAATAGTAGTGGCAATAGTGGACATCCTTATCTCATTCCAGTTCTAAGAGGAAAAGCTTTCATTTTTACACCGTTCAGTATGATGTTAGCTGTGGGTTTGTCATACATGGCTTCAATCAGCTTAAGAAATGTGCCACCTATGCCTATTTTCTTAAGTGTTCTTGCTAGAAAAGGATGCTGGATTTTTTCAAATGCTTTTTCTGCATCTATTGAGATCATACAGCCTTTGTCTTTGCTTCTATTGTAATGATGCATTACATTTGTGGCTTTGTGTATGTTAAACCATCCTTGCATCCTTTGGATGAAGTCTACTTGATCATTATGTATAATTTTTTTAATGAGTAGCTGCAGTCTATTAACTAAGATTATGTTGAGTATTTTTGCATCGATATTCATTAGTAATTGGTCTCTAGTGAGTGATATTTGGGAAATTTTCATTTATGATATCCTCTAGTAGGGCTTCCATTCCTCTGGGGACTTCTTTCCCTTCCAGGATACCTATTATTCATATGTTTGAACACTTCATGAAGTCCCATAATTCGGTCAGTGAATGTTCTACTTTCTCTCTCTTTTTCTGTCTCTTTAACTGCCTAAGTTAGCTGAAGACCTTTATCCTCTACCTCTGAGATTCTTTCTTTTGCATAGTCTAATATGTTACTGATGCTTTCTACTGCATCTTTACATTTCCTGCTTGACTGCTTCAATTCCTTAAGCTCCTCTATATCCTTTCTATATTCTTCATGTCGTTCATCTCTTATTTTATTCTGTTCTTGGATTTCTTTTTGATTATTTTCCACTTTTTCAACAATTTCCTTCACGGTTTCTGACATCCATATTTTAAATTCCCCTTCTGCCATTTCTACCATTTCTTTATAGGTGGAATCCTCTTCAGTAGCTACTTGATGATCCTTTCCAGAGGTTGCTCTGCTCTGGTTTTTCATGTTGCCAGGATTTTTCTGCTGTTTCTTCCTCATGAGTGTTTCCTTTTTGTCTGTTTACTTGCCCTACTTTTTCCTCTTGCTCTTTAAGTTACTGTGACTCTGACCTAAAAGAAAGAGAATAGTGAATAGCAAGAAGGAACTAAAGATAAAAAAGAGATTAGAGAAAGGAAAGAGGGGAGTAAAAAGGAAGACTGACAAAAAAAAAAAAAAGAGGAACAGAAAGAAAGAGACAGGAGTAATAGTGATGTACAGCAGGGTACTTTTACCCACACCTAGAAATCCTAGCCTGGGGGGGTGCTGGGTTGGATGAGTCCCTTGACGTCTGCTGCTCTTTGCCAGCCTGAACAGACACAAGACCCTACCTCTGCCAAATAGAGAAGAAAACAAAAATATTATAAATTAAACTAAAACAAACAAAGAAAATCCTTAAGGGATAAAATTGGGGGAAAAAATAAATAAAAGGGGCAGAAAAACTAACAAAAATGAAACCATTATTGTTAAAGAAAACAACTGCAAAAAATTATATTTACATGAGAATAAAAGAGAAGAAAAAGAAAAAAGAAAAATCTAGAGTGAAAAGGTGAAGAAAAATTTTTTAAAAAAGAAAAATATGATATATATCTATATATCTTGCTGAATATTGCCTGGGCAACAGGCAACACAATGTTCTGGGGTATGAGATGCTAATCACAATGCTGATACAGCTGTATAAGATGGAGACTGGAAGCCTCTGCTGACTACTTTGCCCTCAAACCCTGCAAGCTTGGGAGCCTGAATCTCTCACCACCCTGCTTAATAGATATGCCTAGACCTTTCCAAACCTTGTCCCTTCACTACTCAGTGGCTTTCACAGGAAAGTGTATGTCACTTAGATCTCTCCAGAAGAGGCTGTCAGCTTATCAGGTGTGCCAGAAGTGACCTTGTACTAGGACCCTGAGGGTCGAGCCTCCAAAGCAGCTTTCCCACAATGGCTGTGCCTGGCCTGCAGCTGAACAATGAAAGCTCCACTCTGTGCTCCCCACCCTCCCACCCCACCACCACCGCCCCCACCACCAGTTCAGTCTCCACCTCTTGGCACTGTTCAAAGTCACTTGCTCACTCACCCAAGGTCTCCCAAGATAACTTAACCAAGTGCCCAAGTCCAAAACAAAAAAAACTAAAAACAAAAAAACCCACAGGGAAGGCCTTTCCTGTCTACAAATTCTCACCGCTGCTGTCCCTGCTGCTGCCACCGCCACCATGCTGGCTTCTGACTGATCACAAACATTTGCCACTTCTCCATTGCTTCTTGTCCTCTTCTTGGGGTCCTGATGTCTCCCATTGCCTCCCTGTACCCCCAAAGGGATGTTTCTGGGTAAAGCCCACAAGCCAGAGGTTCCTGGAGTCTTCTCTCCCCATTCTCACCACACCCAGCTACAAAGAGGCTGTCCCTAGTCTGCCATCTTGCTCCACTCAACAAATATGTCTTAATCTACTCCCATTAGGCACCTAGAATAGGCAAATTTACATAGACAGAAAGTGGAATACAGGTTACCAGGGATGGGGGTAAATGGAAATGGGTAGTTACTCTTTAACGGGTACATGGTTTCTGTTTGAGAAAATAAAAAATGTTCTAGAAATGGATAATGGTGATGATTGTACAATATTGTGAATGTACTTAATGCCACTGAATTTTTGTTGTTGTTGTTGTTGTAATTTTGTTTGTATTGAATCATAACTGTGAACATTAGTTCAATCATGGAGTACAGTGTGCAGGCTTCATATACAATCTAAGATAATTTCATCCGTCTATTCGACATAATATTCATGAGATTTTCTCACTGTGTAAGAACATTTGTGTTCTGCATTTAGTAGTTTTCTCCTGACCCTTCGAAGATGGACCTCCAGTGTGATCTCACCCTTTATCCTCTCTCCCCTGACCCTCTCCCTCCCCTTCCCTCCCTCTCCCCTTTCCTCATTTTCTTGTGCAATAACTGGGTTGTAACTTTCACATGAAAGATATAAATTTGCTTCATATTAGGGCTGTATACATTGGATACTTTTTCTTCCATTCTTGAGATACTTTGCTAAGGAGAATGTGTTCCAGCTACATCCATGTAAATATGAAAGAGGTAAAGTCACCATCTTTCTTTAAGGCTGCATAATATTCCATGGTACACAAGTACCACAATTTATTAATCCATTCGTGGATCGATGGGCACTTGGGCTTCTTCCATGACTTAGCAATTAT
>CAUYRH010128822.1:0-10855 GCA_963574655.1 Perodicticus potto
GGCGCCTGTGGCTCAACGGGCTAAGGCGCCAGCCACGTACACCTGAGCTGGCGGGTTCGAATCCAGCCTGGGCCTGCCAAACAACAATGATGGCTGCAACCAAAAAATGGCCGGGCGTTGTGGCGGGCGCCTGTAGTCCCAGCTACTTGGGAGGCAGAGGCGGGAGACTCACTTAAGCCCAGGAGTTGGAGGTTGCTGTGAGCTGTGATGCCATGGCACTCTATCCAGGGTGACAGCTTGAGGCTCTGTCTCAATAAAAAAAAAAAAAAAGAAAAGAAAAAGAAAAATATATGAGATTAAGTAAAAACATTGAATTGAAAGTATCAGTAAAATCTCAAATTGTGTTTTATCTTTAACATATTAACTGCCATATGAGTTGTATTTAACTTATGCTAGTTTTCAACCCAGGGCCTCATAAAGCTATGAAACCTCTGTTCATTGTTTTCACTGTCAATCTTCATGTCACTCCTTTCTCATGTCACATTTAACTCAAGCACAGAAAATAAAAAAACAACAAATTTTTCATTAAATTAGAAACAATCATTTTGTTTTAGAAGTTTTTATTCTATTTTCATAATAAAACACCATGGCCCCAAGGAAAAATAATTTCTTGAGTGTAATAGTTAAAGTATTTTTTAAAAACTACAAAATAAACTTCCCAAATTTCCTAAGTCTCCTCATGGTAAGTCTAGAAAAGGAACCAGGTGTCCTTGACAAAATGGTTGGGACTGGCAGTGTTACAGGTGAACCTAGAATATTTTGTCAAACCAGAAAAGGAGGAAGTTGTCAAAGACTACTAGAGTCTAGTCAAAGAGAAAAACAAATCTCATCAAGGCTCTGTATCTACCCACTAATTTAAAGGAAATTTGGGGGACAGAGGAACATGTTGAACGGTACTACAGAGTCATATGGGGGATACTACTGCAAGAGTGACCTGGTTTTTTAAACAAATAATGTGCAAGGAAAAGAAAGAAATGGATAGGGAACCTAAGAATTAAAGGAGACTTTAAATAGACATAACTAGTTACACTACGTGGACCTTAACAGCCTCCAATTCAAATGGGAAAAATTGCTTAGAAAATTATAGTACAAGCTGGAGATGTGAATATTTAATGATGTTTAAAAAGTATTAATATCTTTTAAGTGTGGTGATGGTATTGTGGTTATGTTAAAAACTGAAAAGCCTCCTTATCGTTTAGAGATACACTGAAATACTATAGATGAAATGATATGGCATTTGGGATTAGAATGTATAGTGTTTGGGGATATAAATAAAAGAAGATTATTTTATGTATTGTTCAGGGTTGCTGGTTGGTGATGGATATTTCAGCTGTTTTATACAAGTCTCTATACTTTTGTCTGTTTCAAAAATTCCATTGTAAGAAGAACTCTATCTAACAAATGCAATCATTGTAACCTAACTCTTTGTACCCTCAAGGAATCCCATACAATTAAAAAAAAAAATTCCATTATAGAAAGAAAAAAGAAAAACAAAAATGAGGATTTCGAATTCCGGTAGACCTGACTAACTTGACTTCTGTTTGTTAGATAACTCGTGTTAATTTTCTTTTCATAAACTGAGTTGTTGTGGGGAATTAAAACCTTTATGTTAATAAAGCATGAAAGAGAAGTGCTTGGCACATAATTAGTGCTCAGTAAATTGTAGTTGTTGCCATTTAAATATTAATACTAAAATAATAAGGCTAATTTTAGTTGTTGCCATTTAAATATTAATACTAAGATAATAAGGCTCGGCGCCTATAGCTCAAGTGGCTAGAGTGCCAGCCACATATACCAGAGCTGGCAGGTTTGAATCCAGCCCAGGCCTGCCAAACAACGACAAGTACAACCAAAAAAAAAAAAAAAAAATAGCTGGGCATTGTGATGGGCGCCTGTAGTCCCAGCTACTCGGAAGGCTGAGGCAAGAGAATCGCTTAAGCCCAAGAGTTGGAGGTTGCTGTGAGCTGTGATGCCACAGCACTATACCCAGGACAACAGCTTGAGATTCTGTCTCAAAAAAAAACAAAACTAAAATAATAACATGAACAACAGCTATGCAGAGTTCTTACATTACCTGAGGGATTTTCTGTGTAAAGTAGCTTAATTTTTTCTATTTATTTATTTATTCATTTATTATTATTATTATTATTTTATTATTTTATTTATTTATTTATTTATTTATTTTTGAGACAGGGTCTCACTTTGGCTGCCTGGGCTGAAGTCCAGTGGTGTCATCATAGGTCACTGCAGCCTTTAATTCCTGGGCTCAAGCAGTCTTCTTACCTTAGCCTCCTGAGTATTTGGGACTAAAGGTATATGCTGTCACATCCAGCTAATTTTAAATTTTTTTGCAGAGACAGGGTCTTACTGTTGCCCACACTTGTCTCAAATTCCTGGCCTCAAGGGATCCTCCCTCCTCAGCCTCCCAAAGTCCTAGGATTATAGGCATGAGCCACTGTGTGTTGTAGTGATTGAGAGAAGTCTTATATTTGAATGTATTGTTTACATGATTGGAATTTTCCATGAATTTTATTTCCATGAATATTATTGCCTCTCTCATAATCATGTTTTCAAACTTACTTAAAAAATAAAAAAAGAAAGAAAAGGGCAGAGTATGGGGCGGCGCCTGTGGCTCAGTGAGTAGGGCACCGGCCCCATATACTGAGGGTGGCAGGTTCAAACCTGGCCCCAGCCAAACTGCAACAAAAAATAGCCAGGGTTGTGGTGGGCGCCTATAGTCCCAGATGGAAGGCTGAGGCAAGAGAATCGCCTAAGCCCAAGAGCTGAGGTTGCTGTGAGCTGTGATGCCACGGCATTCTACCAAGGGTGACAAGTGAGACTCTGTCTCTAAAAAAAAAAAAAAAAAAGAAAGGGCAGAGTATGGTAGGAAAACTTGAACTGGAGAGTTTGTAATGTACCATGTAGCTTAACCTTAGAAGGAAGGAATTCAAATACCAAAACTATCACAGTGACAAAGGCCACCTCTTTGTTGCTTGCAAAGTCAGATCTGTGAGCCAGCTATTGTCTTACATTCAAATATAAACTTGTAACATTTGATTAAGTATAATATTAAGATTATGATTACAAAGTGGCTTAAGTATTAGAAGGGTTTTGAGTTAATGAGAAATGTAAGTTTTTGTTTGTTACTTCACTTACAGAGAACAACTTACAACAATACCCTCAGCCAAAGACGTCAGGAACATGAAGTTGAACAAATTGCATTTATTATTTAGTGAGGGAGAACACATGATGAAACCAGGAGTGTTAACAGGAGTTAATTTAGGATTTGGGCTGTTTGATGATTTAAGAGGGTTTAAGGAAACAAGAATAAATTTTGTGGCAAGGTATTTTAATAAATCTTACATAGAAAGAGGGAAGACTAGAATGAGGGGGAAAGCGGTACTTGATAAAGAAGCAGCAGTTGTTAATAGTATAAAGAGATATTTAGTCATTTTTATGGTTTGGATATATTGTGCCCAGGAATTCCTCAGAGACCACACAACCAGACAAGCCGAATTTGCAGGAGAGTCTCTTTTATTGAAGAGTCAGCTGGCGACTGCCTCAGTGTCCCAATGAGGGTTTTCTGAGAGCCAGGCCCTAGTGCTTAAGGAGTCAGGTTTTTAAGGCTTGGTCTGCATCCTGATTGGCATGCAGACTATCCAGCTGCATTCGGGTGGGGTAGCAAGCAAGCATTGTACAGAGGCAGAATTTTGTGGTTAGTTAGCTATATATACATCATACATCTTTGTTTTAATATTTTCCCATACATCTTAGTTCCAGTACTTTTCCTTCATACCTTTGTCTCAGTATTCTCTCCACCTGGCATTGTTAAAAGGTCAGTCTGGGGATAGTCGTTCGTTTCCCAGGCCCAGGAGTTAGTCAAGCAAGAAGTTAGTACTTTCCCATCTATCTTGGTAGTGAACCAGACTTACTCCATTTTGTTGAGGTCTACTTCATTCTAGACCTAACAGATAACATTCATTTTTTTCTTTTCTGCTCGAATTTGTTTTATTTATTTATTTATTTTGTAGAGATGGAGTCTCACTTTATTGCCCTCGGTAGAGTGCTGTGACATCACACACTCACAGCAACCTCCAACTCCTGGGCTTAGGCAATTCTCTTGCCTCAGCTTCCCGAGTAGCTGGGACTATAGGCGCCCACCACAACACCTGGCTATTTTTCTGTTTTTTGCAGTTCGGCCGAGGCTGGGTTTAAACCCGCCACCTTCGGTATATGGGGCCGGCACCCTACTTGATGAGCCACAGGCGCCGCCCCAACATTCATGTTTTTGTCTGTGTTCAGTCATGATTATGGAGTGTTCTTTGTTTTAATCCATTGTGGTCTCAAGAACAGCTTTGTCTGATTTTGGCATTTTGTGAAATTGTATGTAACATGAGGACACTGAGGCCTCGCCAGCTGTAAGTGGCAGGCCAACTCCTAGATGTCAGGAACTGCTGTTCTTTTTCTCACAATTAAAAAATTACATTCAGAAGCAAAATATTGTTGCTAAAAAACAACTTTTTGTTTGTCTTTTGAATGACAATTGAATTTATGTCTAACGAACTAGCTTTTGTAATGATAATTTTAAATATGAAAAGAAAATTTAACACTTGAAAAGAGTAGAAATGTATGCAGTCTAAGAAATTATTTTAAGCATTCCTAAGATTTAATTTTGATTTTTTTTTTTAAAGATATTTTCAACTCCAGGCCATCAAAAAATGATTTACAGTTCCTCAAACATAAAGACACCTTCCAAACTTTGTTCAGGATCTAAAACTCACGATGTTCAAGAAGTTCTTAAAAAAAAACAGGTAAACAATCTTATTTCTTCTTGCCTTACAGAGGAAAGAGCCCATTGGATTCTCAGTTCATTATGTTTAAATCAGTTCATGTTGGGGAACTGCGTCATGTTTATTTAGGTTCTTCTTTATTTAATGTACACTTGACAAAAAGGATGATCATAGAGAAAAAGTGTTTCACAGTTGCCATTCAGTGGCCATATCAAATACAAAGATTACAGTTTTTCTCTATGTCATGTTTTTATTTTTCCAAGGAAGAGAACCAGACACTTTTCAGTATTTATTTTCTTTTTAATTCATTTTTTGGTTTCGTAAGTTAGATAACATTTCACATAAAGTGTGACATTTATGTAGTTATTATCCATGTGATTCAGCTCACAGTTTCATTTGTCATTTTAGATTTAAGCTCGCACAGGGTTTTTCAGATAAAATTGATATTTACATTTCAGTATAATTAGAGATTTAATTAACAGTTGGATGGGGCAAAATTTCCATGGCAAAATCCATACATTTTGCTGTCATTTCTAGCCTACAGCTAGCTGCAGCTCACATTTTTAAACTTTAAACTTCAAAAGAAGTCAAGTTTAAACTGTTCTTGTTTTTTTTTCATGAAGACATTCAGGTCATTCAAGTCAATAAACCTCATGGATACAGTTAAGTAGTGTCCAATATTTTAAATATTTGTAAAGTCTCATTGTAAATGTAAATTCTGTTATATTGGAAGTGCTGGGGAAAATGCATTCAAAGGTTTCATCTCTGGTTTCAGCTAATGTTTGGGAGGAAAATTTGTTTTGGATAGGAATGACCCAGAAGAAATGAGTTGAGAATATATGAGCATTATGTATCATAGCAAGTTTTTTTATCCGTTAATAATTTCTATCTGTTCACACAGGAAGCAATGAAGCTGCAACAAGATATGAGAAAAAAGAGACAAGAAATGTTAGAAAAACAAATAGAATGTCAAAAGGTAACACGAGCTCATATGTGCATGTGGACTTAATACATGGAATTGATTTTACAAAGATATCCATAATAGTACAGTTTTTAAGACTTATTTACATTAAAGTTTACTAAGCATGGTAAACTTTATTCTTTTTATTTTGTAGATGCTAATATCTAAGCTTGAAAAAAACAAAAACATGAAACCAGAAGAAAGAGCAAATATAATGAAGACTTTGAAAGAGCTTGGAGAAAAGATCTCACAATTAAAAGATGAATTAAAAACATCTTCTGCAGTCTCCACACCATCTAAAGTAAAGACAAAAACAGAGGTATTTATTTGCCTTTTTTATTTAACGTGGGGTTATTGAACATCTGCCATAGGAAGTACAGTGGAACCCTTCAGTAGCTAATAGCCTAATAGGGTTATAGGCAAACAATGATTGTATAGTTTTTGGAAGTATTTCAACAGATTCTATGTACTATCTTTCACAAAGGGTAATAATATATTCTTTGAACAAAGATGTGTTTTTTTAAGTTGAATATTTGGGTTCCCTGTGCTAAAGATGAAACTGCTAGAGTGCTGGTGAGGAGAGATTTCCTATTTCAGCAGTTTTGTTCTATTGTTCTAATAGTGTTGTAATAAAATCATTTTTATTTTGAGATAGGGTCTTTCTTTGTCACGCAGGCTGGAGTGTACTGGCATGATCCTCTCACCTCAGCCTTCCGAGTAACTGAGACTATAGGTGTACACCACTTGGCTAATTTTTCTATTTCTTATAGAGACAGGATCTTGCGGTGTTGCCCAGACTGATTTTGATTCATTTGATTCATGTGATTTTACTTTGGCTTCCCAAACTGTTGATTCTACTTTGGCTTCCCAAACTGTTGGGATTATAGACATGAATTCCCTACACCTGGCTAAAAGATACCACTGGCTTTAGTAGGGGTAAAAATGTGGTATGCTATTGAAAAGGAGAATCAGAAGTTCTAGATCCCCTTAAATCTAATGTTATTAATTTCTATTTCCTTACCTTAGGGAAGTACTTGCTTTTGGTAGTGGCCCTATTATACCATAACTGTGTAGAGGGATTTTAGATAATTCCAGCCCTTTGGGATCTAAGAGTAAATTTGCCAGATACGTAGACTCCAAATCATTATGTACAATATTGTATTGCATTTGAAATTATGGTTCTCTATCAGTATAGGAATGTAAAATGTTTTAAGATTGCTTATTAAAAATGCAGAGGGTGCCAAAAATGTTCACACATTTTAAGAAAGGAAAAAAACTATATTAAAATTATAATAATACATACTGATAACAAAACATGAATACAAATCATTCTTGACTTAGGCAAGTATAAGAGGTGCCCAAAGTGGTTAATATCAGTGTCCAGATACTTCTGATTACTGGGAACTACTGCTTGGGCAATGTTGCAAGGCTTCTTGGATCTTCCCTTGTGCACATCACACACAGTATACAGGCTCTAATACATGCAGTTGTTAAGCTTATTGGAGGTTCTTTTAACACAACATCCTCCAATTTCAGAATGGTCTTGCACCATTTTCTTTGACTGTCCTGCCTGTCGCATGGTAATGCTTGCATTCATTTGATTAATGCCATCTTTTGAGCAAACATTATACTATACGTTGTTACCATAATTCAATTCAACTTCAAAAAATAATACATAGATAACATCTCTCAAAATGTAGATACATTTCTTGACACCCTCTGTATAATAGAAATATTACCTTTATTGAAATGTCCTTCATTATAGAAAGATCATAATGCACATTTTAAAAATTAAAGAATACATGGGAGCTTGGCGCCTGTAGCACAGCGGTTACAGTGCTGGCCACATGCACTGAGGCTGGGGAGTTCGGACCTGGCCCAGGCCTGCTAAATAACAATGACAACTGCAACAAAAAAATAGCCAGGCAGTGTGGCGGGCACCTGTAGTCCCAGCTACTTGAGAGGCTGAGGCAAGAGAATCACTTAAGTCCAAGAGTTTGAGGTTGCTATGAGCTATGACGCCACAGCACTCTACTGAGAGTGACGTACTGAGACTCTGTCTTAAAAAAAAAAAAAAAAAATACATGGGAAGAAAAACACCTCACAGTTATGCCATCTAAAGACTGATAATTGTTCTTATAAAAAGGAAAGTAGTAGCAGTTGTAGATTCCAACACATCACAGTTATGCCCTTACTCTCGTTTTCCCAAGAAAAGTGTATAATTGCCCAACTGTAATGCTGTAATGTTCTGAATAAGATCTTTGAAGTTGGCTCAGCACCCGTAACACAGTGATTATGGCACTAGCCACATACACTCAGGCTACTGAGCTCGAACCTGGCCCGGGCCTGCTGTAATGCAATGACAGCTGCAACAAAAAATAGCTGGACTTTGTGGTGGGCTCCTGTAGTCTCAGCTATTTGTGAGGCTGAGGCAAGAGAATTGCTTAAGCCTAAGAGTTTGAGGTTGCTATGGCACTCTACTGAGGGTGACATAGTGAGACTCTGTCTCAAAAAAAAAAAGATCTTTGAAGTTATCAAAAAAAATACCTTTTTACTTTAAATTTTTCCACAGGCCCAGAAAGAATTATTAGATACTGAACTGGACCTCCACAAGAGGCTGTCCTCTGGAGAAGATACAACAGAATTACGGAAAAAACTTAATCAGTTACAGGTTGAGGTAAGATTTAAAAGGAATTACTGACTGAGCATGTCTACCATCTCAAAGATTTCCTTTGTTTTCCAAGGTGTAGTCTAACAATGTATATTACTATGTACCTTTTGTTATTCAGGCTGCACGATTAGGTATTTTACCTGTGGGTCGAGGAAAGACCATGTCCTCTCAAGGTCGAGGAAGAGGCAGAGGCCGTGGAGGAAGAGGAAGGGGCTCGCTAAATCACATGGTGGTGGACCACCGCCCCAAAGCATTAACAGTTGGGGGATTCATTGAGGAAGAAAAAGAAGAATTACTTCAACATTTCTCAGTAAGTTTTTAAAACAGCAAATGCTAACTCTAGAAACACCATGTTCGGCATTTTCCTTGTAGCAATTTGTATAAATGTCAAATATTTTATAGATGAGAAAATTTAGTTGTAAAAACATGGATATTAGCAAATTCATATTAATATATTTAACGGTCAAGAACCAGCTCTTGAGGCTGGGTGCAGTGTCTCCTGCCTGTAATTCTAGCACTCTGGGTGGCTGAGGCGGGTGGATTGCCTGAGCTCACAGGGTCAAGATAAGCCTGAGCAAAAATAGGCAGGCATTGTAGTAGGCATCTGTAGTTCCAGCTAGTTGGGAGGCTGAGGCAAGAGAATTGCTTGAGCTTAAGAATTTGAGGATGCTATGGTACTCTACCAAGGGCGACAAAGTGAGATTCTGTCTCAAAAAAAAAGAACCAGCTCTTGCTTTGTAATTCCATCGTACTCTACTTAAATATAGTGACAGGTTGTCCCAAAGCTATATTTGGTTTTTGGATTATTACGTGGTTTCTCAGGTATTTATAGTTAATAGTGAAATAGTGTGGGATGGAGATCAAATTTAAAGAATAATTTATGAGGATAACATGTTTTATTTTTATTAAATGACATGTTTTATTTCTGTATGTAGTGACAACCTCATAATTTTAGGCAAATATGCAAATTAGAGATTTGCTATAGGCAAATATCTTAAAGTTTTGGACATGTAGAGTGCATATTCCCTTTATAACTACTCATTCATTCAGTTAGTGTTTTTTGAGTATGATTTGTGCTAGAGCATTTTCATATATGATCTCGTATATAATATAAATAATTGGATAAAAGTGAAATACATGTGAAATTGTATACATGTGAAATCCTTATGTGTACAGATGTGAAAACCAAAACTTAAATCGTCAACCAGTATCATATAGTTCGTAAGTGGCGGAACCAGGATAACCAGATTCTCTATGCCTCAAACAACTTTTGTGAGAAGACACATTTCCAGTTCTATGTAGTATTAAGTGTTAAAGATGATAAGGGAAATCATAAAGACCAAGGCTTTACTCCAAGTGTTTTTATTTTATTTAATTGTAATTTTAATTTTTTTTTTTTTTTTTTTTTTGAGACAGAGTCTTAATATGTCACCCCTTGGTAGAGTGCTTTGGTGTCACAGCTCACAACAACCCCCAAATCTTGGGCTCAAGTGATTCTCTTGCTTCAGCCTCCCAAGTAGCTGGGACTGCAGGCGCCTGCTACAGCCCCTAGCTATTTTTTTGGTTGTAGTTGTCATTGTTGTTTGTCAGGCCTGGGCTGGATTCGAACCCACCAGCTCCAGTATATGTGGCTGATGCCCTAGCTGCTGAGCTACAGGCGCTGAGCCTTAATTTTAATTTTTTTGAGACAGAGTCTTACTCTTTTGGCTGGGTTGAGTGCTGTAGCATCATAGCTCACAGCAACCTCAAGCTCTTTGGGCTCAAGCAATTCTCTTGCCTCAGCCTCCCAAGTAGCTGGGACTACAGGCACCTGCCACAACACCCAGCTAGTTTTAAGAGACTTGGTCTCATTCTTCCTCAGACTCATCTTGAACTTCTGAGCTCAAGTAGTCTACCCACCTCAGCCTCCCAAAGTGCTAGGATTACGGTGTGAGCCACCATGCCTGGCTTTCCAAGTGTTTTTATTCGTTTGAGGCCCCTTAATCCTGTTTTACCCTGGCTCTTGAAGAAAGTCTCTTATAAAGAGTGTTCAGTTTTGAGAGTCATTTGAGTTGTGTCCATTTCCCTCTTTACCCAGTTTTTTCACTGATGTGACCATTATTTTCGTTTTTAGTAAAGTGGGAGAATAGCTTTAAGTGACTTATTTGAGGAGTGAGGAAGAGATTATATGGAGGACCACTACACAAGTGCAGGGTATTCTTGTGAAGGCTGTATGAAAGTTGATTTTTGTGTTTTAATGTTGAATATCTAAAATTAAATCTCTGGCTCAGGCTTGGCGCCTGTGGCTCAACGGGCTAAGGCACCAGCCACGTACACCTGAGCTGGCGGGTTCGAATCCAGCCTGGGCCTGCCAAACAACAATGATGGCTGCAACCAAAAAATGGCCGGGCGTTGTGGCGGGTGCCTGTAGTCCCAGCTACTTGGGAGGCGGAG